>JAWQEG010004223.1:0-59933 GCA_033782935.1 Petrolisthes cinctipes
TGTGTTTCTAGAGCAGTTTCCTGGCCTTAAAATTGGCCCCCAAAAACTGTAGCAAAAACAAACCGTGATCTTCTTTTGTCTATACCTGGTTTTATGATACATTGTTTGGGTTACTGTCTTATGCTCACTGTTCGAACGTTTATTCTTCCTGTTGTTGGTATAAGTGATTTAAAGTACTGTAAATATATGGGAATTTAAAGGATAAGAATTGGAAGGGAAGGAGAAGAGGGAAAATGGAAATAAAAAAAAAGTAGAAAAGGAGAGAAGATTGGAAAAAAAATGGGGAAGAGAAAGAAGTGGGGGGGAGAGAGGAGGGGAAGATGGTAAAGAGAGGGGAGGAGTGGGGAAGGGAAGGAACAAAGGAAGACAGAAAAGGCTTTACAAAGAAGAGCAAACGCCAAACACAACAGAGGTAGATTGAAGTCTGGCCAGTGATGGTGGGGGAAAGGCTGTAGGTGGGTGAAGGAAAGGGTGAGTAGGTGCGTAGAGAAGAGAAGGAGCTAGGGAAGAGGAGAAGAGAAGAAAAGAGATGATGATTGAAGAGATATAAAGGCAGAAAGGTGAGAAGAGAGGAGAAATAAAGACAGAAAGGATAGGAAGAGGGAAGGGAAAATGAGATAAGGGAGGAAGGAAGAGAAGAAATAAAAACAGAGGAAGGGAAGAGGAGAAAAGAGAGGAAGGAAGAGGAATAAAGACAAAAGAGAAGAGAGAAAGGGGAGAGCAATGAAGACGGAAGATAAAAGAGGAAGGAAGAGGATAGAAGAGAGGTTAAAAGACAAGAATCTGAGACGACAGGTGTAAAAGATAAGATGAGGAGGAGAAGAGAACACACACACACACACACACCAGAACTAAATACCAAACCAGGAAGAAATTAGGAAGACAAGGACAACACCAGAGAGAGAGAGAGAGAGAGAGAGAGAGAGAGAGAGAGAGAGAGAGAGAGAGAGACCCACATCATCACCGCCACAGCACGACCCCTAACCTGACCTTTTCCACCTCCTTGTTATATCCAGGTTACAAAGAGTTAGTGTATGTGTGTGTGTGTGTGTGTGTGTGTGTGTGTGTGTGTGTGTGTGTGTGTGTATGTGTGTTTTCTCTATATCTTTATTTTGTGTTAGTGTATGTCGTCTGTATGTCAGCAAGTCTCTCTCTCTCTCTCTATTTTTTTTTCCAAATTCCTTTCGACATTTTGCAATCTGCCCTTTCCTTATTCGTCCATCCCTTTCCCTTCTCTCTCTCTTTCTCTCTCTCTCTCCTCTCTCTCTCTCTCTCTCTCTCTCTATTACATCATCTCCTTCCCTGCTCTTTCGTTTTATCTATTCCCCCTTCTCTCATCTTCCCTTTATTCATCATTATCTTCCCTCTCTTCTCTCCCTTTCCCATCACCTTTTCGCCCCCCTCCCTACTTCGTGAATACAGGTTTTGCAACAGGCTGAATTCGCCATGCAACAACACACACACACACACACACACACACACACACACTCTCCATTCGTCAAGCATCTATAGATATTCTCTCTCTCTCTCTCTCTCTCTCTCTCTCTCTCTCTCTCTCTCTCTCTCTCTCTACCATTTTTCTCACGCTAGTTGCCTCTCTCCCTCCCTCCCCAATCTTCCTTACACCACCCTCCTCTCCCCCATCTCCCTCCCTCACTCCTCCCGTTACGCTTACTACCCCCTCCCCTCCCCCCACTCTGATGCAACTCCCCCCCCTCCCCCCCTCTGGCAACACAAGCCCCCTGGCGGAATTTGCAAAAACTAAATATTTGCTAAGACGAAAGGAACATATCATTATAGTCAAGATTTGATTCATGTATACCTGTGTGTGTGTGTATGTATGTATGTATGTTTGTATCTATGTATGTATGTTTGTATCTATGTATGCATGTATGTATGTTTGTATCTATGTATGCATGTAGGTATGTTCATATCTATGTATGCATGTATGTATGTTTGTATCTATGTATGCATGTATGTATGTTGGTATATATGTATGCATGTATGTATGTATAGTACACCGAAATGTATAGGCTAATATATATATATATGTGTAAATTAGGTACCTTTGTTGTGTGTATGTATCGGGTACTTACTGAATGTATATATGTATGTATGTATACACCCATGCAAATGTAAATAGTATATCAACATTATTACCAAGACAAAACTATAATAACTACCACTACTACCATCACCACTCAATGTAACCACTACTACTACTACTACTACTACTATGACCACCACCACCACCACCACCACCACCACCACCATTACTACTAAATTTAAACCAATCTACTATAACTACCACTACCACAACTACCACCACCACCACCACAACTGAAATCAAATCTACCACTATTATAACCATTAAATCAACCTATTCTAATCACCACTACCACCATTACTACCATTATACTCTATTATGACCACAAATACCACAACTCCTACTGCACAACCACAATCCCCCCTCCCCCCCCCCACCCCCACTAACCATACTCCCCCACTCCCCCCCCCCCCACTCCCACTACTAGACATCACAGTAACGGTACACAAGTCGCTCTTCTCTGGTCAAATACACACACACACACAGGTACTCAAGAATGCACATACATACACATCCACACATATATACATGTATAAATATCCCCACATACTATACATATCTAGCCTTCATACACATACACACACATACATACATACATAGCCTCTATACACATGCATGCACACACACACACACACACACAGACAGACACACCTACACAAACACCCAAGTAAGAGAACACAAAGATGAATGTACGCACACATAAACTTTAAAAGACATTATCTCTCTCTCTCTCTCTCTCTCTCTTACGTCACTGGTGCTTGCTTGCTTGCGTGGGTCTTGGTTAACATGCACACACGCACATTCTTTCATTCAAGCATTTCAACAGCCGTTCTTCCGTCTTGCTTGGATTGCTATGTATGTATGTGTGTGTGTATGTACAGTATATGTGTGTGTAGGAGGGGAAACAAACAGACAGACAGACTGACAGGAAGGAAGGAAGGAAGGAAAATCAGACAGGCAGACAAAGACAGCTGAGTAGGAAGGCAAACAGACAGACAGCCGGGTAGGTAGGCAGGAAAATCAGACAGGCAGACACAGACAGCTGAGTAGGAAGGCAGGCAAACAGACAGACACACAATCAAACAAACAGCAAACCAGACAGCCAGACAGGTATAAGCAGAGGAGAGTGAGTGAGTTGGGTCAGATAAAGACAGGTAAGCTATACAGGTAGTAGCCTAATTAAACAAACAAGCTTACTGTTATATATAAATCTCCAGGCACAGTCAGACACTTATAGTCACCCAATGTACAGTCGTGTTCAATAGTCCTGCAACATTCTCTCCCAGCTGTGTGTCTCTGCTGGTTTTTTTTTAATAATAATAATAATAATAATAATAACACCTTCCAATGAAACGCACCCTAAATTTTACGAAGCTATGAACTCTCTCTCTCTCTCTCTCTCTCTCTCTCTCTCTCTCTCTCTCTCTCTCTCCAAATTTCACATTGAGGGATTCTGCATTTTTTGGAGGAATCGGTAGCCACTCCAGATAGTCCAAAGTAACCAACAACCCCCCCCCCTACTTCCCCCCACCTCCCTAGTCCCCCCCAACCAACTCACTCTAGCCCCCCTCCCTCCCTCCCCTTTGAACATACTGCGCACCGTGGTCAACCAAGATGGCTCAAGTAGTGGTGGTGGTGGGTGACCCGTCTCTCTTTTCCTCGGGGTCACAATACTGTTTTGGCGGGAACTTGCAGGACCAGAACAGCTCCCCCTTGAGGCCTGATGCAACTGTACACTCAAACACAAAAACATATTGCCACAAGGAGGAGGAGGAAGTGTGTGTGTATGTGTGTTGGGATGCCTTAGTTGGTTTCACAATTTGTTATTATTCGTAGTTGGCAATACTGCTTTTTTTTTTTTTTTCTTTTTTTTTTTTTAGGGGAGATTCTGTTGTTGACAAATTGGAAGGCTACTGATTCCTCCTATATCTACGACAGAACAAAGACGCCCTCATTGGTACTATAATAAGGGATCTGCTGTTTCTTGGCATAGTTTGGAGGAATCAGAGACCTTCCAATTCACCAATAAGAGAATCTCAACTCAAAGTGGGTAATATTGTATTTTTGGTACTGCATTAAAGCACCTTAATTCCTCCAAAGTATACCTTGAAAAACAGGGCTACACTAATTAAAACAATGGTGTCCTGTTGCTTGGAATAGTTTTGAGGAATCAGTTGCTCCAGATTTACCATTGTGACTGTACTATACACCCATAAACTGGTTAAATGTACCCTCGCCCTCATTTAATTAATTTCTTGGCTCTCTCGGTAAATGTAATGCAATCCAAGACGAATTTCATCCAAGATTTACAACACAACTATAGACAATTTTCACCCAATATTTACACAGCTACTCAAGATTTATACTAGATATTTTTCTGCAACTTATAAACACTGGAATATTTGCACGTACGCGAAGGTAAAAGATTGGTATTTATTTTTTTATAGTATGGGTAGGACAGGGTAGGAAAGGTGGGTTGGGAGGGATGAAAGGATGGTCAGGAAATGTGGGTAAGGTCTGGTGGGTAGGAAGGGGAAAGAGGGGGAAGGGAGGGGAGGTCTGATGGGTGGGAAGGGATAAGGGAAGGGACGGCAAAGAGGGAGGGGAAGAGAGAATAAGGTGGGGGGAGGGAGGGGAGGGGAGGGAAAGGTAAGATGGGCAGATAGGGTAGGGAAGGCAAGGAGGAACGGGAGGGGAGAGGAAGGGGAAGATAGGATAAGGTGGGGAGGGAGGGGAAAGGGAGGGAGAGGAAGGGAAGAGAGGGCAAGGAGGGACAGGAGGGGAGAGGAAGGGGAAGAGAGGATAAGGAGGGACGGGAGGGGAGAGGAAGGGAAGAGAGGGCAAGGAGGGACGGGAGGGGAGAGGAAGGGGAAGATAGGATAAGGTGGTGAGGGAGGGGAAGAGAGAGGGATTAGGGAGGGTCAGGTGGGTAGGGCAGAAACAGGTGAGACTCGCTGAAGCAACAACCTTGACAAGCGAGCCATGTGACCTAGCTAGCCACTGAGCCTATACAACATACTCTCTCTCTCTCTCCACTGAACCTACAACATAATCTCTCTCTCTCTCTCTCTCTCCATTGAACCTACAACATAATCTCTCTCTCTCTCTCCACTGAACCTACAACATAATCTCTCTCTCTCTCTCTCTCTCTCTCTCTCTCTCTCTATTAACTTTCACCTATATGACGCCACATGTGAGTGAATCCAGCCTGGTGGTGAATATTAATGAGGTTCACAGGTGGAAGTCGTGTCTTTAGTTAAGGCCCCTGTGATCGTGTATGGATATTGGAGGCTTCTGCTGATTCCCTCTGACTATGCCACGAAACAAGCTCCTTCTATATCGGTATTGTTTCGTGGCAATAATTGAAGGACTCGTTTACTTCCAATTTTCTGACTACAACACAGGGTCCCTTCCTTCTTAACTTGGTTCGAATCCCTGTGTGCATACGAGTGTTATCAAGGTAAAGTTAGTGATACTACTTATTTTGATATGATATTGTGGTCATATTAATATTTACATAACAGGAATGATGATGATACAAGTTGAGGGTATGATAGACTGTGAGTGTGTGTGTGTGTGTGTGTGTGTTGGACAGTGTATGAGTGTATATAGTTATGTGCGTAGGGGTATATGTATATTTGTAAAAGTATGGCTGTGTGCTTATGTTAATGTGTGTGTGTGTGTGTGTGTAGGTTGGACAGTGTATGAATGTATGCATGTATGTGCGTAGGGGTGTATGTATATTTGTAAAAGTATGACTGTGTGTGTGAGAGAGGAGGGAGAGAGGGAGGGAGGGTCACTCACCTCTCCAGCAAGTACACACCTCTTCCTCTCTCTCCTTGGCTGCTTCCTTCCTTCCTTCCTCCTTCACTCACCCTTTTAACTTCTTCCCTCTCACCCTTCCTTCATTTTCTTTTTATTTACCTTCCCACCCACCTACCTATCAATCTATATTTCTATTCTATCTGTAATCTATCTCCTTACTTTACCCTACATCATCTTTCTCTGATTATATTGTTCTTTCATTACTTCTATCTTCCTCCCTTTCCTCTCTCCTCCTCTCCCTTCCGTTCCCATCCCATCAATTATTTTCCTCCTCCTTCCCATCCACCACTAACCGACTGACACACGGGAGGAAGCAATTTTCACTCAATTTTAAAACACTGCGCAACTCACCACAAAAATCCCATGAGTAAAGACTTGAATTGTATCTTTAATCCCACCAAATCACACAGAAAATAGGAGAATTGAATAGCATCTTAAAACCCAATCAAATTAACAGAAAATAGGAGAATTGAATAGCAACTTTAACACACAAAAAGTACAGAAAATAGCAGGGTTGAATAGCATCTTAATCATCCATAAAATATCACAGAAAATAGGAGTTTAATAGCATCCTAATACCACATAAAAATAGGAGTTGAATAGCATCTTAATCTCCCATAAATAATCCCAATATGGAACTAAATAGCCTCGTAAATTGCAAAAAAATTCAATATAAAAAAAACTCAACTAAATTATGTTATGCAACCGTGAAGTAACATGAAAAAGACAAAAGAATGATTCAACCCTAAAAAAAAAAAAAAATTAAATATGTGTGATAAATTAATATACTGAGGGAGTTACACAATAAGTTCGAGGAGAAACAATTGAATACCTTATGCAATAGACGCCAGAATGAAACAAGTGAGCATCGCACACTTCGACACGAGGCAGAAAAAACAAGTGAAGATCGTATGAATGCACCGTACAGTACAATAAACGTATGAACACCAAGCAATAATAAATAGAAGGGTAAGAAATAATAAAATGAGAAGAGCACAATGAAGGATTAAAAAAAATATAAAATTCTGGGAACGATAAACAGTATATATGTAAATTGAAATGAGAGAGAGAGAGAGAGAGAGGCTAAGAAGCAGTGTGAGAGGTGGGAGGAAGGCAATGAAGCAGAGAGAGAGAGAGAGGGGCTAAGAAGCAGTGTGAGAGGTGGGAGGAAGGCAATGAAGCAGAGAGAGAGAGAGAGAGAGAGGGGCTAAGAAGCAGTGTGAGAGGTGGGAGGAAGGCAATGAAGCAGAGAGGGGGGGGGGGACAAGGGAGCAAAGGGAGAGAAAGGTAGGGAGGAACGCGGACAAGGAGAGAGAGAGAGAGAGAGAAGGGGGGAGAGGTAGCCTAAGCTTGGCAGGAGGTGAACATTTCGCAACAAGGCCACGAGGCAGGACTATAAAGTAAGTAAGTAAGGTTGGGTATATTGTAGATGTCAACCTGGAATTCTCTCTCTCTCTCTCTCACTGTACACATCTCTCCTCCTTCTGTACCTCCATCTCACCCTCCATCTATTCACTATCTTTTCTTCTTCTCTCCTTCCCTCCATTCCCCATCTCTCCTCCTTCTCTACCTCCATCTCCATCTCTCCTCCCTCCCTCTCCATTACTTCATTCTCTATCTCTCCTCTCTCTTTCCCTCCTACCTTCCTCCTTCCCCCCAATTACCCATCTTTCCTTTCTCCATCTCTCCCTCCATTACTTCATTCCCATCTCTCCTCTCCCTCCATCCAATCCCCCATCTCTCCTACCTTCCTTCCTCCTTTCCCCAATTCCCTATCTTTCCTTCCTCCTTCCATCATCACCACAAACACACAGAAAGAATCCACCCATCATTCCATCACCTTGACCCACCATACCATTACTACACACACACACACACACACACACACACAGATAGATAGATAGACTGATAAATATATATGTTATTGACCACAAATATAAAAAAAATACATCTTTTAGTTATGCTACGCAATATTCTATTCTATGGTCCACATAAAACACACAAACACACACACACACTCTCTCTCTCTCTCTCTCTCTCTCTCTCTCTCTCTCTCTCTCTCTCACATTACCCAACCTGTCAATTACGGCCAGACCTGCCCTAGTGTCCGCTTTTCCGAGGTTGTAGAGACATCCGCCTGCCGGTACGATAGGTCAACATTCCTTCTAGCGGTCAGGAAGGGAGAGGAGGAGAGAGGGAGGGGGAGACAGGAGTGGTGAGAGTGGGTGGGTGAGAGGGAGTGGTTGCATTGGAGGAAGGCATAGGGAGGGAAGATAGGGAGAGGGAGGGGGGCTGCAAGTAAGGAGTGGTTACAGAGAGAGAGAGAGAGAGAGAGAGAGAGAGAGAGAGAGAGAGAGAGAGGGGTGGGGGGGGGGGAGAGTGAATGGAGAGAATGGATGGAAGAAGAGCAAGGGAAGAGAAAGAATTAGAAGTAAAAAAGAAGAAGGAAAATCCAGTGCTACAAACAATAACATGCTTGACCAACCCCACCTCCCCTCACCCCCTCCCTTCCTTCCCTTCTCCTTTACACTCCCTCCCCTCCCCTCCACTCCACTCCTCTCCTTTCTCCTTCCACCACCACCAACCACCAGTCCACCACCATCACTTCCGCCTCCTTTAAGCCCCACCACCACCACCACCTACCACCTACCACCACCTTCTTCTCTCAACACCCCAACCAAACACCACCTTAGTCACTATAACCCTCATTACTTCTGGTTGGAGGTGGTAGGTGTAGGTAGGTAAGTAGGTGGGTAAGTATGTTAGTGGTAGGTAGGTATTTTGGTTGGTTGGTTGGTATATAGGCTCTTAGGTAGGTAGGTATTTTGGTAAACAGAAAGGTAGGTTGGTTAGTTTTTATCTAATCAATCAACCCTTGTTTCCATACATTTTAATGACAATAAATTAACCATTAATAAGTGAGATAGAACCTAACTACTACTGATTCGTCCTAAATATCCCACAACACCACCAATCAAAATATTTCCAGTACCTACAATAACAAATGAACAGAGGCAACAAATATAAAACAGACAAGGTATACAATAACAGAGACGTAAATCTGATGAACCTATGGTGGTGGTAAGTAAATAACAAATCGATGGTAAGAACAGTTGTGTGCATCACGTCAAAGTGTGTAACGTAACGCTGTGAGATGAGTGAATGAGTGAGTGAGTGCAATGAAGTTATAAAAACCAATTGACTGACTTATAACTTACATAATATAGGGGGACAATAGTAGTAGTAGTAGTAGTAGTAGTAGTAGTAGTAGTAGTAGTAGTAGTAGTAGTAGTAGTAGTAGTAGTAGTAGTAGTAGTAGTAGTAGTAGTAGTAGTGGTGGTGGTAAAATTTAGAGTTAAGATGTAGTAGTGAATGTTGAGGTTATCTTAGTAGAAGGTGGTTTTATATGTGTGGAGACAGAGGTGCGTGGTTGTGTATGTTGTGGTCATCATTAAAGAAGGTGCATGGGTCGTATATCTGGAGTTAAGTACAGTAAAAGGAAGCCACACATATATTTGGTGTCTAGGCTATCATAGAAGAATGTGTGTCGTATATTTTGAGTTTAGTACAGTCTAAGTTGGTTGCACAAGACTAACACAAATAATAAAAACACGTAGGCTATACATAATCATAAATATAATACATAATAACAAATATAAAGCGAAAAATAAATCAAACACGCACACACACATATTTTATATAGCCCAGAGAGCAAGGACAAGGATTTAACCCTCAAGTACTTTTTGTTGACTGTATTTAAAGGTTACATTCCTACTTCCATACCTCATCGGTGGTAGATGGTAAAATCTGATTCGCGGCCTTATGTACTCAAGGTCAATTTATGGGCTATATTGATTTTTATGGAATTTTAATACTTATAACACCACCACCATCACTACTACTATTACTGCTACTACTACAACAACAGCTACTACTACTGCTACTACCATCACCACTACTACTACTACTACTACCACCACCACCACTACTGCTACTACTACTACCTATACGAGAATTAGGTACCATTATTGCCATGAAATACACTACATACCACAATCACTATACCTTTACCTTGGGGTGGGTATCAGGGTATGTATGTGTGTATGTATGTATGTACAGTTGACAAATGCCAAAGGGTAGTGGGTTGGGTATATATACTGTATATATAAGTGTACACGCCCTTCATGACCTTCTCGTGTTTGTGACTATACATACACACACACACACACACACACACTGACCTGTAGACAAACAGCCATTGCTCCTAAACAGAAAATTTGCATCCACACACACACACACACACACACACACACACCACTTGAAGAACTGAACTAACTCTTAATTGTGATCCCTTTGAACACACACACACATATAGCCTACACACACACACACACACACACACACACACACACTCACTCACTCACTCTCTCTCTCTCTCTCTCTCTCTCTCTCTCTCTCTCTCTTCCTACTCCACCCTTCCCTCACCCCGTTACTCGCCAAACACACCACAGAGCAGAGACAGAGACAAAAATGGGCGTTTAAGGAGAGACAAGACGGGCTGGAATACAATTGGAGATAGATAAGGGTAGATAAAGACTGATAAATAAATAAAGATAATGAAAGGGAGATATGGTGGGCAAGGAGAGAGATAAAGAAAGGATACATAGTAGAGATAAATGAGATAGACTGAAAGGTAGATAGAGGAGATAGATAGAAGGAAATAGAACAGAAGAAGATAAGGACAGGGAGTGATAGAAACATATATATACCGGTACTTAGAAATATAGATACAGTATATAATATGTAAATAAACTCATGTACAAAATTTAAAAACACTCACACACAAACACAAACACACAGTCCTTGGGTCCATTAAACCACCCACACAATCTCTTTTACACACACACACACACACACACACACACCTGAAGGATATACTGGGAGCCACTTTAAGACAATTGTGGGATATATTGGATGGCTATAAGGACGAGGTTTATTGAAAGGAAAGATTGAGGGAAGGAACAGAAGGCCACACAGGGAACAAGGACAGAAACTATCTAATAATAATAATAATGATTCCCAAACCACGACCTTATATACATCCCACGGCATCTCAGTGTGTATGTGTGTGTGTGTGTGTGTGTGTGTGTGTGTGTGTGTGTGTGTGTGTGTGTGTGTGTGTGTGTGTGTGTGAGAGAGAGAGAGAGAGAGTGTGTGTGTGGTTTAATGGAGCTAAGTACTGGTTCTGTCTGTGTTTGTGTGTGTGTGTGTGTGTGTTGAAGAAGAGGGTGTGGAGAGTTTAAAAGTGGGTGTGGATGTGTGTTAGGTGGGGTGAAGGACATTTGACTACACCCTCCCTCATCTACACACACACACACACACACACTGGTTTATTTTCTCCCCTCCCTCCCACACCTACACTCTTTTCTCTTGCTTGCTGTGAGACCCGCGCCCACATCCATGGCAAACTCACCTTCCTACGCCCACACTTATGACATTTTTCTGCCCACACTCACATATTCATCTACCCACACACACGCTCATCTTCTGCCTACACACACGCGCACACACACACACACCTGTCTACACTCAAACGTACACACCCCTATCCACAACAAAAACTTTCACGTACACACACACACACTCTGACTCACACACACACACCCCTATCTACAACACTCTTCATGTACACACACACACACACACACACTCTCTCTCTCTCTCTCTCTCTCTCTCTCTCTCTCTCTCTCTCTCTCTCTCTCTCTCTCACACACACACACACAATAATACATAAATAAATCAAACGTACACAAACTTATTATGATACAAAGATACACACACACATGCGTCAAAGGGATGTGAGAATACAGTACAGTACTATTAAGTCACGCCCACGTGCTTTAGATTAAACTCTTTATATGTTAAGGTATGGTAACAAGGCCACCACACCCCTTAAGTTACACGAGTCTTTTCCTGTCTATACACCCACACGTAAATAATACACACACACACACACATATTATACCATCTTCTCATTTCCTGATACACCCACACATAAATAAAACACACATATTATACCATCTTCTCGTGTCCTGATACACTCACACATAAATAAAACACACACACACACACTCATACATACATTATATTATCTCGTTTTCTAATACACACACAACACACATATTATACCATCTTCTCGTTTCCTGATACATTCACACATAAATAACACACACACACAATAACATCCTCTCGTCTTTTAATACACTCACACGTAAATAACACACACACACACACACTATGACATCCTCTCGTTTTCTATTACAGCCTGTGTGTAGATTATATTATAGTGTGTGTGTGTTTTATCTTTTTTTTAGTGCGTGCGTGTAGTTGTGATTTCCTGAATGTGTGCGTGCATGTGTATAGATATTACCGTATGGTTTGTGTGCGCGCGGGTGTGGATATTACGGTAAATTGTGTGTGTGTGTGTGTGTGTGTGTGTGTGTGTGTGTGTGTGTGTGTGTGTTTTGCTTTATACTTTGAGTGCGCGTGTGGATAGGCCTATTACGGTATTGTGTGTGCGTGTGTGTGTGGATATTATTGTATACTTTGTGTGTGTGTGTGTGTGTGTGTGTTGATATTACGGTATTGTGCGTGTGTGTGTGGATATTACGGTAGAGAGAGAGAGAGAGAGAGAGAGAGAGAGAGAGAGAGAGAGAGAGAGAGAGAGAGAGAGAGAGAGAGAGAGAGAGAGAGAGAGAGAGAGAGAGAGAGAGAGAGAGAGAGAGAGAGAGAGAGAGAGTGTGTGTGTGTGTGTGTGTGTGTGTGTGTGGATATTACTGTAGTGTGTGTGTGTGTATGTGGATATTACTGTAGTGTGTGTGTGTGTGTGTGTGTGTGTGTGTGTGTGTGTGTGTGTGCAGTTCGCTTCCCATTCACACAACAAACAAGTCCCTCCGAATATTCCACTTCTTCTCACCATTATTAGGAGCGTGACAACAGAGTCCTTCACCTCTACACTGATCCCTGCATGCATGGGCTGTTTCCCTCGCCATGCATGTGCTGTTATTCCGACCCTCAACTACAAGCAAGTACCCGGTATATATACAGTCGTGATGTCAAAAAAAAAAAAAAAAAAAAAAAAAAAAAAAAAAAAATAGGGTCGTTCACATGAAGTTTGGAGGAAATAAGTGACTTGAATTTTTCCCTACAACAACATAGGTCCCAGATTATAAGGGTAGATTCTTTTTGTTGGTGAATTGGGAGGTCTCTGATTCCTCCAAACTAGCCTATGCCAGAACACAGACACCCTCAATGGTACTAATATAAGGGATCTGTTTCGTGGCATAGTTTGGAGGAATCAGAGACTTATCAATTCACCAACAAGGTAAACATGTGACAGTTTCTTCCTTACTTAACTGTGTGTGTGTGTGTGATAAAAACAAAGATCTATAAAGTGACTGAAGGAGGAAGGGAGGTATGAGGTTAAGCCCATATAGTTATTTTAGTGGCCTTGGTGACAACACTATATATTATTCACACAAGATATGTTTTGGTAGACACTAAAATTTTGTCTTTCTCACTTATTTTACTGTTCTCTCTCTCTCTCTCTCTCTCTCTCTCTCTCTCTCTCTCTCTCTCTCTCTCTCTCTCTCTCTCTCTCTCTCTCACACACACACACAGCGATGAAAACACAAACAGTATAGTTATATATATATATATATATATATATATTTTTTTTTTATTCTAGTCCACAGTTGGAAATTTATTGAATGCTACTGATTCCTCCAAACTAAATCACTATACAGATTCCAAACTCAAATACTCAATAAGTCTGTTTCGTGGTACAGTTTGGAGGAATATGTACCCCTGACAAGCAAGTAAAAGTATAGTTAACATATGCACACACAGACATACACATTAGTTAATATCCATATACAAACACAGTCATATTCATACACAGGTACAAAACCGCTAACTATACATGTAAGCATAGTCTACATTAATACAAGCACACACACAGACAGACAGACATACACAGTTAACAGTTACCGTATATATCTTTATCTCTCTCTCTCTCTCTCTCTCTCACACACACACACACAGGGGCACGCACGATCCGACACGCTTAGTGATCTTGATTGCACACCTGCTTTTACACACCTGTCTCCTTTCACATATAAAGCTGTCTACCTGTTACTCGTCTGTCTGTCTTACCTATTGTACACTACACGATTACATACATACATACATACATACACAACGTTATACATACATACATACCCGGTACTTACACAACATCATACATACTGTACATACTTACCTGAATATTTTATACACCTTTTCCTATGACTGTTTTATTTGCTATACACTCCTTGATTGTTTACACACACACACACACACACACCCACTACTACTATCCCTGCCTTACCTCTCTGCATTTAGTAGGTAGGTAGGTAGGCATCGAGATAGAGAAGTAAGTACAAGGTAGGTACGGTATGTACTGAGAAAGAGTATAATCTGAGTGTGTAGGTAGGTAGGTGGATATAGGTAGGTAGGCATCGAGAAAGAGAATAAGTGGGCTGGTAGGCAGGTGGGTAGGTAGGTGGGTAGGTGGGTAGGTAAGTGGGTAGGTTAGATACATGAGCACGTCTCTACATACAAGGTTATGCAGAGAAGTACCGTATAAAATGTGCTATGCAAGGCAGGTATAGGCAGGGTGAAGGGAAGGAGAAAGGCAGGGTGGGGTGTTGGTGGCAGGAAAGGGCAGAGGGGGTGGGGGTGTAGGAAAGGGTGGGGTGGGTGGTGGCAGGGAAGGGCAGGGGGGGGGGTGTAGGAAAGGGGAAAGACAAGGTAAGGAGAAGAAGGGAAGGGGAATATAAGGTGAGGGAGGAGAGGAGAGACGTAGAAAGGAAGAGGAAAGTGGGGTTAGGAAGGATAGGGAAAGGGAAAGGAAGAAGAGAGTGTGGATAGGAAGGATAGGAAAAGGGGAAGGGAATGAAGGTAAAGGAGGCGTAGAAAGGAAGATAATATTGTGGTTAGAAAGGATAGGAGAAAGGGAAGGGAAGGGAAAGGGGAGTAGCCTAGTAGGTATGAGGGTATATTCTTGTGACCAACCCCATTCCATATTTAACAGGCCAAGGTGAGGGGAAGAGAGGGAGGAGAGATGGATGGATGGGTTGTGGGGAGGAGGGAAGGGGGTTGAGATGGATGGATGGGAGGAGGGGGGAGAGGAGAGATGGATGGCTGGAGGGGAAGGGAGGGAAATGATGGACGAGAGATGGATAGATGGGAGATAGATGAAGTGGAAGGAGAGAGTAGGTTAAGATGTGGAGAGAGAGAGAGAGAGAGAGAGAGAGAGAGAGAGAGAGAGAGAGAGAGAGAGAGAGAGAGAGAGAGAATTAAGCCCCCCCAAAATAAGGAAGGAAGGGGTATTGTTTAACTTACTAGGATTCTCAACTTCCTCTCTCTCTCTGCATTACTACCCATACTAATCACCCCTATCACTTATAACACACACCACTCACAACCTCACTCACTCCCTTCCTCTCTCTCTCCACTCCTACCATCCACTCACAACTTCTCTCTCTCTCTCTCTCTCTCTCTACCCTTCCATCCACAACTTCTCTCTCCCCCCACCTTTCCACCCCCAATTCTCTCCCTCTTCCCTCCACCTCCAAATTCAATCGCCACTCCACCCTTCCACCCCCAAATTCTCTCCCTCTCTCCACTCCTTCCCTCCACCCACTGGTTCACCTTGGTACTGCCTCTTCGTGACTGTGGATTGGTCGAGGGTCAACCAATCACGGGGCACGATTTGGCACCAACGGAGATCCAGGCTGTGTGTGTGTGTGTGTGTGTGTGTGTGTGTGTGTGAGTGTGTGTGTGTGTGTGTGTGTGTGTTGTGGAGTCATAGTTATATCACACATAAATACATTCATACACACTCATATTATACAGACATAGGGTTTTCATACATATCCAAATACATACACAAAAACAATTATTCATTCCAACAAACACACACACACACACACACACACACACGAAGAAAGTAGCTACGACAGTGGTGGTGGTTACGGCTGGAATGTGGAATAGGAAATGAGACATAGAGTGTGGTGACGTGGAAAATGAAGCAACCAACAGTACAAGTCTCTATGTGTGTGTGTGTGTGTGTGTGTGTAGGCTATATATGTATGTATGTGTGTGTAGGCTATATATGTATGTATGTAGGCTATGTATGTATGTATGTGTGTGTAGGCTATGTATGTATGTGTGTATGTAGGCTGTGTATGTGTGTGGGTGTGTGTGTGTTGGGAGGAAGTGACTGTGTGAGGGTGGGAGGAAGGATGGATGGAGGAGGGGGAAGTGAGGAAGGGAGGATGGTGGCAAAAAAAGAAGGGGGCGAGGAAGGGGAGTGGGTCGACGTAGATGGAAAGAGAGAGGGTCGACGAAGATAGAAGGGGTAGAAAGAATAGATATGGTGAGGAAGGGGATGTAGAAAAGAAGGGGAAGAAGGGAGGAAAAGAAGGTGGTTGGAGAGAAAGGGGGTAGAGGAAGAGGGAGAGGATGAAAGGAGGAAAAGAAGGTGGTAGAGGGGGAGGGTCAGGGGTTAAGGAGAGTGAGTATAGAGGAATCGTGTGGTGGATGACAGAGGTGAATGAGAGACGGTGTGTGTGTGTGTGTGTGTGTGTGTGTGTGTGTGTGTGTTGGGGGAGAGGTGTTGCAGGCTGGTGAAAGGGGACAATGGTATAGTGTTGGTAGGTAGATAAGTAAACACACAAGATAAATGAGAGAGAAAGAGAGAATAGATATGTATATATTATATGAAAAACTGTGAGAGAGAGAGAGAGAGAGAGAGAGAGAGAGAGAGAGAGAGAGAGAGAGAGAGAGAGAGAGAGAGAGAGAGAGAGAGAGAGAGAGAGAGAGAGAGAGAGAGAGAGAGAGAGAGAGAGAGAGTGTGTGTGTGTGTGTGTGTGCGTATGTGACTACCTAACTGTGAGTGTGTGTGTGTGTGTAACTGACTGACTGCCTAACTAATTGACTAACGAGTGGCTGACTGACCTCCTCTGGGTTTACTCTCGGGGTAGCAGATCCGGAAGAGTCCCTTGGTTCGGGTCCGGTAGAGTCCGCTGTCCTCAAACTCCTGGGGTGAGATGTCCGAACGCGCCAGTGACCGCTGTGAGAGAGGAAGAGAAGAGGGGACACATCGTTAGAGACACGTATTTGGGGCTCTGAGGGGACACGGCAAGAGAAGGGGACACAAAATTAAAAAAAATACAGTATTCTTTTGATTTTGATGGGATACATTGTTAGAGTCACATGTATTTGGGGTTTGGGTACAAGGGACGAGAAGAGGATACATTGTTAGAGACACATGTAGGCTACCGTATTTAGGGTTTGGGTACAAGGGATGAGAAGAGGATACATTGTTTGAGACACATGTAGGCTATTTGGGGTGAAAAGGATACATCGTTAGAGACACATGTATTTGGGGTTTGGGTACAAGGGATGAGAAGAGGATACATTGTTTGAGACACATGTAGGCTATATACTGTAGGGTTTGGGTACAAGGGAAGAGAAAAGGATACATCGTTACAGACACATGTATGAGGTTTGGGGGACACAACCATGCATCCTAATCCAAGTAACGTGACACCATTAATTTTTGTTACTCTAGTTCTGTTTCATGGCGTACTTTGGAGGAATCAAGGCGCTCCAATGTACTAAGAGTATACTATTTCCTTAAATACGTAAGAGCTAGAGAAAGTTGGTGAAAGTTATGGACACGAGAGAGGACAGAAGGGTAGGGACACCATCAGCAATATTCTAAGATACAGTCGAGGTGCAGCGTTGAAATCTCCAGAGGGTGTAACTGAATAGAGGCCTTGTGAGAAATGGAAGGTAATAAACGAACAAGGTAGACATTAAAAATATTATACAACACACAGTTTATATTACCATACTAAAAATACTACCGGTACTACTACTATACTTCTGCTACTATGACTACTAAGACCGTACTACTGCTACTACAATACTACTACCACAACTACTGCTGCTGCTACTACTTCAATTACTACTACTAAGACGACGAATACTACTACTGGGTTGATTATGCTTAGGCTATGAATAGATGGTATGGTATGCTACACAACTTCTGAATGTGACTGTACTGTGTGTGTGTGTGTGTACCTCAACAATTGCCTTGCCAATCCACCCACATTCCCAAGTCTTGCCTCACCCACTACTCTTATACTGCCTTCTCAATCTCACTCCCCTCCTCCTCCTCCTGGATCCTTTGTATTCCTCCTCCTGTTTCTTTGTATTCCACCTCCTACTCTTGGTCTTCTGCATTCCTTTGTACTCATACTCCTCTTCCCTTTTCATTCATTTCATCCCCAAAATTCCTAAATTCGATTTTTTTTTTATTCTTCGTAATAATCAAACTAGCTACCATATCCTTCAAGTCCTCACACCCTCTCCAAAATCATCCACTCTCACATTTTCCCCCAGGTACAGTCATGGTCAATAATCCTGCAACACCTTCCAATGAGATGGCTTCGAAAAATGATCCGAAACTATAGCTGTTGGTCTCTGCAATATTGGTTCATAAGTTTCAATCAAATGACTCGCTTTTATTCACCAGGTTGCAGGACTTTTGACCATGACTGTACAAGAAGGCATTTCCTTCCTAATATACAGCCCTGGACATAATTTCCATTAGACAGTATTCTTTTTTATTTTTCTACTCGATGATGCGTCATATTGTGTGTGTCAATGAATGATTCAGTCCCCCGTTACAATGACACCCAACAAACATACCTGCAACACCAACGAATGAAACACACTCGAAAAATTGTGTCTGTAATTTCGGTTCGTCGTATGATTCACCCAAATGGCTCACCTTCATTCACCCGATACTAGACTTTTGATCATGACTGTACAACTAATTTCATAGGGATGGGCAAACAAACAACCCATGAACGCGACTGTACCCACCCATGCAGCATGCCTTGACTATCTCTTTGTTAATTATGTATTCGTGGCCTTCATCCATCCTCTCTCTCTCTCTCTTTAAATACAACCACTACCCCCCGCCTCTATACCACCATCATCACCTTCCTCTTTGTGTGTGTGTATATACAGTATCTATCACTCACCTCTCCCACCAATGGAAGGGAAGAGAGACAAGAATCATAGAGGGGTTGAGTATGTAGGTTATAGCCTATATATAACTCACAACTATGAAGAAAGAGAGGGAAGGACCGACTTCAAAACAAACTGAAAGCACCTCTCTCTCCCTCTCTCTCTTGTATCGTACTCATGGAGGTAATACAGTCAGACGAGGGAAAAAAACACAGTACATATCTACTAGGCCTAAGCTACAACGATAACCAGGCCAACATTAACCTACATAGCTCAGCCTACATAACATAGTGCAGTACAGTACCGTAAGGAAGGATAGGCCTAGGCCACAGACAAGACAAACACAAATGAACGATAAGCCTATTGTGAATTAACTACAGCAAGTAAATACCGTATTATCGTATACATGGAGGTAATATACTATAGCTCCATGATCGTATACCTGTACTGTTGCTTACTTAAGGGGAGATTCTCTTGTTGGTGAATTGGAAGGCTACTGATTCCTCCATTTTATGCCACGAAACAGATCCCCAATTAATACCATTGAGGGCATCTGTTTTCAGGCTTAGTTAGGAGGAATTAGTACCCTTCCAATTTTCCAACAAGAGAATCTCCCCTTAATAATAGCTTAGTTCTCTATCTATTATCATAATTAGTATTTGTTCATCTCTCATTACCATAACAAGAACAGTATGCTAATGTTTTTTTGTTTTTTTTCGTGTGATGTAAATACTTGTAGCGACACCTGGCAAAGAGGCGTATATACAGTGTTGGTGACTGAAGACTAAAGCATGAACCGGAGATAAAAAGGTAAACAGGAGGCTACAGATTCCTCCACCCCGCGCCACAAAACAAGCCCCAGACAGCTGGAAGTGTCTGGGAATGAGGGCTAAAATGGCATATATGAGTCACCACCACCACCACCACACGTCTTTCTTTTTACCCAAGTCTCTTAGAGAGAAAAAACAAACAAAAACATTCACGCACTACAAAACAAACCCAATAACTTTTTTGTTTCGTAGGGCAAAAATGACAAAACACTCACGCACTGCAACACAAAACCAAACACTTAATTTTTTCTCGCAGGGCAAAATGACAAAACGCTCACGCACTGCCACACAAAACCAAACATTGATAATTAATTGGAGGCTTCTGATTCCTCCTGACCATGCTACGAAACAAGCTCCTTCCATATAGGTGGTGTTGGTGTTTCATGGCGCATTATTTGAAGGACTCACTAACCTCCAATTTTCTGACTAGGCCTAAATCACAGGGTCCCATAAAATACCCACTCAGACAGGATACAAAAACAAGGCATCGACTGCAACCTAAAATAGCCTAGTCTGACAGTGCTATACAATCGGCATTCTAAATATAACTGAGGTGGTCTTTTGTAAAAACAGTTGCTTCCTGGCTGCATGTCTATTCTAGAATCTGTAAATGTATAACCTTGCTCAAAATAATACCATACTTAACCAACCGTGTAGCCTCACAATTATAATATTATATATCTATTAAAAAAAAAAACACACACACAGACACAATTCTAATTTTCATTCAGTCTTCTGTGAGTTCGATTCTTTGCTCCCATAGCCTTGTAGTGTAGTTTTTTTTCCTCTTACACACAAGTTTTTCATACATAGTACCTGCATCCTATATATTGGTGCAGTTGCTTGCAAAAATTTTGCCCCCCCCCCATCCATCTCTCAACATTGATCAAGGCCTTGACCATAATTTAAATATTGAAAACCAATGCCTTTATGTATTAGTGTGTTGCTACAATTTGATTAAGTAAACAAATAAACATACAATTTGCTTTAGTACGGTAAACATGGATGGATTTTTGCATATGACTGTAACTACACTTATATCTACCATTATTACTATTGGCTAGTACCTCAAATAATAATAATAATAATAAACGTGTGGACAAAGAAGAGGGCAGCCAGCATTATCCCACGAGGGTTGGGAAGAACGGGTGACATTTGACACATTGGATATTCAACACCAACCACCACACCACACCATCCTCCTTAATCCTTCCATCCTCTTCCTTCTTTCTATTTGGCACCAGAAACGGGCTTTTGCTCCATAATTATGTGACGGATGAAAACTATACGTATACCGCATTACAAGGGTCACATAACCTAGTCTACCCTCGCAAAACTATCCCAAGCAACAGGCCACCATAATGTAGTTGTTGTTTAACTTAATCTGGTCCTGTTTCTTGTCATACTTTGTAGGAATTAAGGCTCTTCAATTTACCAAAAAGAATTTCTCCCCTTGAAACCCTTGACTTTCATTAATGGTATCACTGCCTCCCAAAAATAAACAATGGGTGTATCAAAAGTTCACGGTTACCGGTATCAGTTACATTTTTATTATTACTATGGATGTCTCAAAAGTTCACGGTTACTGGAATCCACAGCTTATATTTTTATTGTGTCCTTTTTTCACACCAACATGTTAATCTTAACCTTCACACACACTGGTCGTTCTTGAGGTTCACGTACTCTAGCTTGTTTAATTAACGCACAAGTGGCGTCTTATCCAGTCTTGTGCTTCAGTTCCTTGGCGTGCCTTGTGTGCGTAAATTGCGTGGTATTTCTGAAGAGCATGTCCTTGTTTTTACATCTTTTATACACATACTTTTGGCAATCCCTTTACAGATGATGGAAGGCTAATGATTTCTCCAAATTATATGCTACGAAACGAATGCCCTCTTCGGATGCAATAGGACAGTCTGATCCTTGGCATAGTTTGAAGGAGTCAGCAGCTTTCCAATTCGACCACAACATATCGTCAATGGAGGGCTACTGATACCTCCAAACTATGCCAGGAAACAGAATCCCTCCAAGAAGTGTGTGTTTTATAGCAATTTGAAGGGTGGTTCAGAGGCTTGTGCTATAAAGTATTAGATGTTATGGAGTTATAGAGTCCTCCAAACAGTCTCGTGACACAGTTATAATATTTGGAGGAATCAGACATGTCTAGTAGCCTCCAGCAGTTCGCTTCAATGATCAGAGGTCCCTTAATTAAGTACTTTTCTATTTGGCCACAACAGATTACTTGCCATTAGCTTCCTGTTCCTGT
Organism: Petrolisthes cinctipes; assembly: GCA_033782935.1. Classification (NCBI taxonomy): domain Eukaryota; kingdom Metazoa; phylum Arthropoda; class Malacostraca; order Decapoda; family Porcellanidae; genus Petrolisthes; species Petrolisthes cinctipes. The sequence goes on from JAWQEG010004223.1 coordinate 22,172, forward strand.
AGTCAGTTTTCTCCCCCGTTGAACACCACCACCACCTGAGACACCCAGGCCACTTCACCTCACCACCCTTCGTTAAGCACCCTTTGATCGTGTATGAGACTTGGTGGCTTCTGATTCCTCCTGACTATGCCACGAAACAAGCTCCTTCAATATAAGTGGAGAGTTTCGTGGCAATATTTGAAAGACTCACTAACCTCCAATTTTCTGACTACATCACAGGGTCCCAACTTTCCTCACCTCGGGCGCTCATAGTAAGTGGTAATTACCGTGCGATCCACTACGCAAAAAGCTTCTAATTAACCACCAAAAAGGTTCTCATTACACAAAGTGGTTGGTTAATTGTAAACAGATGCTATTGGAAGGCAAAAAGGTGACGACGAGTTATTAAACGCAAGGGAAGTCACCCACGAAAATGGAAAATACACACACACACATAGGCGATAGGATATGAAAACTTGAGCTAAATCCAGTGAAATGTCGAGAAAGGCGAAGAATGGAGAAAACGGGAAGAGGAAGAAATGAAAGACGGAACCAGGAAATGTAGGAAAACTCTCAAGAAATAATTACACGAGGAGTCACAACAACACACACACACTAAATAAATGGAACACATAATAATAATAATATACATACAACATGGCACTTCCAAATGCTTATATAATATACTAGCTATTGTAGGAGAAACTTTTAACTCCGCCATGTTTAGCCTCACCTCAATATCTATACGGTTCACTTTAATTATATATAAAAAAAATCTATACGGTTCACTTTGATATATAGAAAAATGGGTATTTATTGAAAGAATTACCGAAAAATGTTTAGCCTCACCTTAATATCTATACTGTTCATTTTAATATACATCTATGCGGTTCACTTTAATATAATAAAAGAAAACTATGTATAGTCTCACCTCAATATCTATACGGTTCACTTTGATACAAAAAAAAAAAAGGAAATAAATGTATAGTCTCACCTCAATATCAATGCTGTTCACTTTAGTATAATAAATAAAATAATGTATTGTCTCACCTCAATATCAATGCGGTTCACTTTAATATACTGCCAGTTATCCGTTCCGAAGGCAATTGCCAGCAGCGCCACGGACACCACGGCACATATCGTCGCCAGGGAAAGGGTAATAGCTGAGCAAGGCATGGCGACGGAGGATATACGCTAATTAAAACCACTAGAAAACAATTTTGGCCAGTGCCACCCCCGGGAGCGTCAGATCACACACCCTCCCACCACAAGGTTTAACTGGGAACTGGTTTATTATGGAGAGTTTCTTCGGGACCTCCTCAGTCAGCCGCACCTGTCCGCTCCAGGGGCGAGCTCTGCAGGGGAAGGGAAACTAGACACGTGGTCTTCAATAATTTATCTTATTATCAGCACTCTGACACACTAAAACACACCTTTTTTCATATATTGTAATCCTATACTTCTTTCGACACTATCAGAATGTATTTGTATAACTTAGAAATTTGTTTCGAAGTTGTAAGATTTAGCACACACCTGTACCCCTTCAGTGCTCGTATTCGCTGCCCTCGGGCGGCTGACCAAAACATTCTTAAGACCAAATGAAAGAAAACGGGATGTATCTTTGGTAAAGGCAGAACTATTACTTCACTCTGGACACCTGGCAGTTCCCGCTATTGTCTGAATACCGCTTGCTATATGTTGATCCAACGGGAAACTTAATGCATACAGTCAGAGAATGAATGATCTTGCATGGTTAATCCAAGAACGGAATAGCTAGCCTTGTCTTCGCCTACAATGTATGAATTAATTTGTTTCTTATTACTATTTCTGGGTCATTAATTGTTAACCACATGACCACCACAGTCAGCCAAAGAACAAATAAAACAGATATGGTTATTCAAGATCAATACAGCCAGGAAGTCCTATCCTCGCTGACTAAGGATGGATTATATAGGGTATGTAATTTGTGTATGGAAGAGCAATATGAGATGGGTACATGTGATACAGAGTTATAGGAGGGTCTTGTGTCAGTGTGCTTGGAGACTTGGAGTATGTAGTTCGATCCAGGTTAAGGAAGAACAATTGATGGCTCACAAGTCACGATTATGGACATGTTTTAATAACAATGATACTACTGTATTACTAAAGAGTTGAATAGATCTAGAGATCGTTTTTATACTTTTTGCTACTACTACTAACACCACCACTACTTACTACTGTTATTAATAATCATCATCAAAATAATCCTCCAGCGGAAGTGTTAATGTTAAGAGAGGGTCTGTACTCTTTAGGGTTCAACTAACACCAAGATCTACCATCAGTGGACCCTAGACAAAAGGGAAGCCACTTTTCTAAACACTGAACGCTTGAGAACAGCAAACATCCCGTCCTACGGTTGAAGAAGCACGATGTAACCCCTCTCACTCCAACACTCACATCTCCCTCTCTCAAATATGAATAACTGTACGAGTAGAAGCTTAAAGAGGGCTGCAAAGCTTTTCTAACAAGATTAATTGGAAGAACTGTAGCAGATCTTAGTCACCTTACATAAAAAAAAAAAAAAATGTGCAATCTTACCTTGGAAAAAAGAATGACTATGGTTTATACCAAGGATTCTACTACAGTAATAGAGTCATTGATTACACACACACCCTGTGGTAGGGAGCTACGAATACCTCGCTAATATCCCTGTTTGTCATAAAAGGCGACTAAAAGGGGCTTTCACTTCTCCACTGGTCCCTTTTTTTCATCTGTTACCTTTTGTGCTTACTGTCCCACCTCTCATCAATCACACACACACAAACACAAAGAGATTATGACATTCACACCTCCCCAATGACATGATGCCCATATTTTACTCATTAAGGAAAAAAAGGTCAATAGTAACAGTACTGTATATAATTATAATAAAAAAATCAAGGTAAATCTGCATGTGCGTATTTATTGAATTCACCATCACTATATTTTATTGGTTGACTTCAGAGAAACCAGAGAAGAATCAACAATGTTCTAGTACAGTATTGGCAATATAAAAATCTTTGGCTGATAAGGATAATAGTAACAAAGAGAATACAGCAGCAATAATAATAATAATAATAATAATAATAATAATAATAATAATAATAATAATAATAATAATAATAATAATACAGTATAACAGTGATCGATTTTCAACATCTGCTTTGGAATTTTTCAGGTTTAGACATGAATTATAATTATATCAAACTATACAATGCTAAATATTTGAATACAAGAGAGTGACAAGTTAATCATATGTGCAAACAAAATGCTTACCACAATGATTATGCAATGTTTGTCTGCTATTTGTCGTACCAATGCTGTTGCAAGAGGATGGTAATATATGTCACAATTACAATGAGTGGACCAAGAGGAGTTATGTATTATATGTATTAAGGCATTCACCAGTTTCACCATTTACAGTTGCAATGAATGAACTTCTTAGCAATTGTGTTATGTACCAATTTTGATTCTCACAGTTACAATGAAAGACCTGCATACCAATAATTTCAGCATCTGCATAACTGTAGGTACATTGTAGACAAACATGACAGGAAGAAAAGTAAAGTGACGTGAGGATAAGGAAAGTGAAATGAGGAGAAAGAATATTGAAGGCCGGGAGAGGAGAGATACAGTACAGCATGTGTAAAGAATGAAGGCAGTATTTTAGGTATTGTATATAGCTATTTTGTCATGCAAGATTCATGCAAATAATTATGTTCTGAGTACAGTAATGTGTGATCTGTAAGTGCAAGAAGTACACATAACAATATCTATAGTTCACAAAGGAAAAATAATAAAGTTTAACAGCTTCAGTCTATATAATATACTAATATATATACTAATATAATATACTAACAATGAGTACCTGTGATTAATATGTTCTGGTAATACTGTACCACATGCTCTTCCACATACTGTGATAAGGAGGCCTCTAGTGGTCAAAGACTGAAGAACATTTACAAAGTGTACTGAGAAAGCAGAGAAAACTGACAATCCAGGCTGTAGAAATAATTATGTACTCTTTGCAAATGTTGACACTCTACGAACAGATCATCATTATTTCACTTTTTACAGTTGCCAGCAATACATCTATCCCTCCTCCTTCCTTTCAGTGACACATAACATTACATATCGTTTAACTAAAGTACAGTATGTTGGATAATTAAGTATATATGACTTGCAATAATAAATAGCTAATCATTACCCGAACACTGTATTCTCTTTGTTATCACTGCAATAAAAGTAAGAAAGTAATACAACTGTGCATACAACAAATTAAAATATATCATTACCAACTGTGCACCAGACAGGATAAACATCATAAATTTATATTTCTATTTTTCAGATCATACACAATCAAGCACCACCTAACCTTAATAAAAATTAAACTAAAATAACTATAGTCAACAATTCACCAAATGAAAATATATCTCTGGTGGCTTAGAGTTTCCATCAACATTGCCTCCTGTAGTGCATTTATTTATTTTTTTTATCTTGGAGAAATAGCACCGATTCCCTTCAATGTAATATGACCTTAAAAACACACCCATGTCCAGTCAGAAGAAATAAAAATTGTAGGGAGTCATCATTTTGGTCAGTGTTTACTGTACAGTTGATGAATTTCTTTTATGTTCTTCTGTAATGAAAGAAAAAGAGTGAAAGAGGTCCTTGCATACAGCTATAGACCTCTCACTAAGAAGGATTATAGCCTTGACTTCCTTCCACATGCTGGTCAATTATAAGGAGTTTAGGACTGATTTTGAGGGCAATGTGGATGGACACCCATAGCCACTCTGTGCAACATGTGCAGACAAAAGACAGTGAACTTTCAGATATAGAATAATAATTATGCCTTGGTAAACTTCAACCATTGATAAAAAATATAACCGCTGGTCCCAACGGTATTATGCCATAAATATAATACTATTCCTAGCTCTAGCAAAATATACCGAGAGGATAATTAAGTGAGCTACTGTGTCCTAATAGTTCTAATATCACTGCTATAGCAAAATATATCATGGAGTTAAAATCAAATGAGATACTATAGTATATTCTCTGGACTAAAAACAGCTATACTATACTAGAGATTAGGTAATATAGATATAGATATAGAAATTGCACCTCTGTGTCAGCCTTCACAACACTATGAGCCATAATCAAGAACAGCCATGGCATTACTGATGACGATGCCTGATAAGATGGTCCGATAGACATTGTGCTCTGGCATCGTATTTGTCATCGCCCACCCCATAACTCTCTTTGAATATGACTCTTATAACTCCTTCAATCCTCAGACATCAAGCGTGAGATCAGAAGCAGCCTCAGTTAATTTGACCGGGGGATGAAGGAATAATATTTGCTTCATTCTCAGTTGTCTGTCCTCTGTCTATGTGCTCACTTTCTTCAGACATCAAGCTGGATATCAGAGGAAGAGTTAAACAAATAATTAAAAAGAAAAATGTGCTAGCATGATATTCAGTTTATAGATGAAATGAAATACAGCTAAAATAGTAAAATGATACAGTAAGAGGCGAGGGGGGGAAGTGGATAAGCAGTACTGTAGGTTGGTTTGTTTCTTGGCTCACTCCTTGGTTTGGGTATACAGCTTGTCCCTACCTTCCTACTTTCTTTCTTGCTCATAATGTTTTCTCTTGGTGTTTCTTGACTTTCTTCTTGTTTTTTTCAATCCTGTCCCTTCGTTCCTTCTTTTTCTCTTCTCCGTTAGGTTTGGTTTGAAAGCTTCTGTTGTATTTTCTGTCCTTCGACCCATATCATCTGACTCTTCTTCTGCAGTTCCATCTATATATCATATATATAAATTTAATCCTTTATCCACGTATCCATCCATCATTTCGCAAATCTAGTCACCTCTCTTTTCATCTAGTCATTTATCCATCACTCTCTTCATCCATCCATCTATCATTTCATTCACTTATCCATCTCTCTCTCCATCAATCCATCCATACTTATCTCTACCTGGCCTCCCTCGAGCCATCTTTCCTCCACTTACCTATCCATCTAACTATTTATTCACTTATTTATTCCTCTATCCATTTCTTCATCCATCCTTACCTCTCCCCAACCTTTCTCCAACTACGACGCCTCTTTTCCGTTATCTGTTGAACTTGAACAAACTCTTCTTGGTTCCCTTTGACTCTGGTGGCTGTAAAATAATGCAAAAAATGAGTAAATGAGTGAGTGGGTTAGTGAGCGTGTGTGAAAGTATGAATGAGTAAATGTGTGAGTTGGAGTGTGTTTGTGTGTGCGAGTATATTAGTGAGTTTGAGCGCTAGTAGGTGTGTGAATGTGTCTGAAAGAGTGAGTCAACTATTGAGTAAATATGTAATGGTTCTAAATTATATCACCATTAGCTTGCTGCCCATCATGACTACCTACCCACCTATCTTCCCCAAGTACTCACCATTAGCTTCCTACCTATCACATCTACCCACCTACCTCCTTGCCACCAGTACCCACCATTAGCTTGCTGCCCAGGAGGAGTCGTGCCTTGTCCTCCTCATTGGGGGTGGCAGTGTCGTCCGGTCGGAAGTGGGACAGGTTCAGTTTGTGCTTGATGGCCTGAGGGTGGTGAACAGTGGTTAGTGATGGTTGTGAAAGGTGGTGGTAGTAGTAAGTAATGGCGGTGAGAGGAGGTGGTAGTTGTGAGTAATGGTGGTGAAAGGTGGTGGTGACCTGTGGTTGTTTAGAATTTCATTGGTGGTGATTAATGGTTTGAGGTGGGAAAAAAAATTAAGATCACACGTATTTAAAAGTTATCCCTGGCATATTGCACGGTACCTTCCCTAGTAATACCATCTTTTTATTGTAGCATAAATTCATGTGTCCTGAAATGTAACATAAGGTAAGATTTGTAAGATGAATCATTCATCCCCTGACCTGTGGGAGTGGAACTAGGAGGATACTCTTACACGATAATCAATAAGCATTCTGACCTGTGACACGAGGGCAGACTTAGAATCCTGCTTCATTGCCATCAGAAAGTCGAGCCAGGTCCAGGTGACGTTGTGGTACTCCAGCGTGGGGATCACCAGCCGTACATTGTTTACATCCTCCAGGTTCTTTTCCTTCTTGCCCTTGTAGCTCACACGTACTGGAAGCTCGGGAATCTTGATGTACACAAACAGTTTGTTCTGCTCCGCTCTTTGCTGTGGGCCGGAGACAAATATGGAAGTGAAAATCTGCTGACTCTTCTTTCATGTTTCTTTGCTGCTGAGATTGAAACCTAATGACTAATTATCACTTTATTTTTACATTTTTCTTTGGCTATGCAAAAGAGATAAAAGGTTTAGGTAAGGATATGGACAATTACTCTTTACCAAAAGTTACAACTACATCAAGCATGTACTGTATAACATAACATCTGCAACCAATATTCACTTATTTACGAGAGCAGTTCATGATGCTTTACACTTACCTTCATAATTTCAACATCGTCCTTGTCCTGAAGAGAGACGTAGAAGCTGGACTCCTTGTGCGACTTACGAAGGGATCCCTGCTTCCGATTCCCCTTGGTGCTTTGACCTGTGTTGTAGGGGAGAGGAGGGTACAGTTGCTGGTAGACATGAAGTTAATATTGTGTCTCTTCCTGTCTGTCAATAAGCAGGTGGACATGAAGTTAAGTTTGTTTCCCTTTCTGTCTAATGATAAGCTGTACTTAATTTCTCTAAGGAGATATGAGGTTGGTGAGAAATTAACTGTGTTTTCTGTAATTATAAATAATGTGGAATTTGTTTTTTCCTGTCCATCATTAATCAAGAACTAATTTGTCTGTGAACATCTGAGGGAAAAATAGAGTATGTAAGAGACCAAGGAAGGAACACACAAGAATAGAAGGTCACAGAGAATATACTCCCACTTTCCCTTGACATCCAGCCACCTCCATCACCCCCGAGACACTCACTAACTCCCCCACCGTACAACACCCTGACCAACACAACACAACACTGCATTTGCAACAATTCAAGTGATGGCCTTACAATCACCTGCTGAAGCACAGGTTTGAGATACAGTACTAGACAACGTTTCCAGCAAGTGAGAGGATTCAAAATGCTGACTAGAGTGAAACAAGTTCAACATGCAGATAATCAAGCACCTAAACCTTTAGAAAATAAGTAATTATGGTAAAAAAAAAGTATGAGAATATAAGGCAAACCACTCTTTTCATTTTCTTTCTTTGGAATTTCATAACCTCAGCCACTGCACATCTAAACGGCAAGACAGTATCTCTGCAAAAAAATATAAGAGGAGGGGAAGTAATGAGACCTCGCCTGATGAGTATGGGTGTGTGTGTTGTAGTGTAGAGTGTGGTGTTGCCTAGGGACAGCCTCCTATACTCGACCCCAGGCTGACCAAACTCTGTAACTTCAAAGATAAGTCCCCCACTGATAAAATGTAACAAAATAACTCCTAATATTCGTCTCTTTTTATTTACACCTTGCAAAAACTATATATATAAATCCCACAGCCAAACCACAACAAATAACACTGACAATGTACAGGTACTCCTTTACAAACTTACACTTTGCAACAACCTGATCATAATTACTGGTACTCTCACCCAATGGAAGTGTTCTAAGTGTCTAAAATACTTGGCTTGAAAAAATAGGAATATTGGATATACACAAGAATACTGTTATTTCTGTCTCACCGTGGCTGGTGGTGGACATCTCCTCCTCTGTGGCGTTGTCCGGGAAACAGAACTTCATCATGGTCTTGAAGAACTGGTAGGTTAGTGCTGGTGAGGGAGGGAGGGAAGGAGATGAGTTGATGGTGATATTGATGATAATGATGATGAAAACCTCACAAATGAATAATAATATTCCTAATATACTACACTGTTCAAGAAAACTGCTTCACTATTCAACAACTCACAAATACATACAGTTATATAAAAAACTCCTGTTCAAGCACTTCACAAACCAAACTCACAAATGTTGAGTGGGACGACGTTGATCTCAAAGTGTTCGATGATGGAGATTCCCCCACACGGCGGCTTCTCCCGACAGAATATCCTCAAGGTTCTCTGTCGGTCGATGGGCATGTTGCGTTGGACCTCTGAGGGCATGAGCACGTCCTGGTAGGGTTGGTTGGGAAGGAGGTTACGCATTAGGACGTACCCGAGTTCCAGGAGGTGTTCCCCGGAGTCGTCTGCATTGGTCTTCTTCGTGTACCTGTGGGATTTCGGATTCGACAATAATCAAACATATGGCTAATACTTCACCAATAGCAAAATAGCCCAAAGTATAGCCAAGCAGGCCAGAAACCTGCCTAAATACTCTACCAACAGAGAAATAGCCCAAAGTATAGCCCAACAGCCCCCAAACCTGCCTCCAATTTTCTATATATTACAAGTTTTCCTCCCCAGACTCACAGGAAGTTAGAGAGTATGAGGTCTGCAATGCCCAGCTGTCCATCTGTTTCCGTCAACCGCCACTGAGCGTTCCTGAATGACACCTCGTTCATCCGGATCACTTTCACCTGTGAGCAAGAAGTGACATTGTTCAAATTATTGGATGGTTACTTTTTTTTACATTTGGGGGAGTAAAAGTAGAGTAAATCTTGTCTTTCTGTATTCAGTAGACCCTTGGTAAAATGTGAATTAATACCTGTACCTACTACTATACTTAATTTTACACTCAGTCCATCATTGAAGACCATAAAAATTATCATCTACTTTTATTATTCATGACCATACAAACTTACACTCTGAACAGCTGATGATGACATATCTAATGTACTAGAACTTACAACACACAATATAAACTCTCACAACTGATCACCTGCTCATGAAGAGAGAAAACCTGCTCAACAACTCATTAAGAATAAGCAGTCCCCGTTACAAAATCTCACATGAAAATCCCAGGGATCACCCGAGAGTTTCTGTATCCTGACCTGTTTATCTCCTCCTGACACGGTGAGCTTGTGGTTGGCGGAGAGTTGAGTCTCATTGTAGCAGTGGATCCGCATGGCCAGGATCCGCATGGCCAGTTCTTCGCTGAGGCTGTTCACCTGTTCCTTGCAATCTGAAACCTGGGGAGTGAAAATAGAAAAAGTGAAGGGAAATGATGAAGAATATTTAGATGTGGTGACTAAATACTGTATGCAAGAACGTTTGGTGGGCGTGAAAAGGGGAGAGAATCTGAGTGTGACCCAGTACAGTATTGCTAAATATTTCTGTCCCTCATTTTGTATTCTAATTAAATTTTTCCACCCTTGGCTTTGGAAAAATGGGGTGTTGACTCTGATGACGATGATGACAACAGAAACTCACCAGCTGCTCTAGTTCATGCTTTTCATTCTTGAGTGTGTTGTTGTTGGGTTCCTTGTCCAGTTGTCTCTGCACCAGGTACACTTGCTTCTCTAGGGTCCTCAGCTGTGACAAGTGGTACCTGAACGAGAGAAGAAGGGAAAGTCTGGGTGTTAGTATATTCTTTACTTCTATCATTCCTCTCTCACACTGAACTCACTACTCTTCTTCCTTCCCTTCCTTGCTCCCATAGTTTCTCCTCTCTTTCTCACAAGACAACATACCACATAACATCATAGCACACAATGTAATATCACAACACAAAACAGAGTATCACATCACATTCCACCACATGATGTAATATTATAAGAACACATCACATTTAAAAACATACAACATCACATCACATCCCCTCACCTGACTTGGTTCTGGAGCCTGATAATTGGTTTCCGTTGGTCGTCACGGGAGTTGAGCTGCAGTTGGAACCTCATGCGAGCAATACCCTCCATGGCCTCCTTCTTCCTGGGGTCCACGTAGAGCAACAGATTGTTTAGGATGTCTACTACCATGTTATACTGTGTGAGGAGAGACATGGTGGTTAGTGATGTGTGAGGAAGGGAAGGGAAAGAAAGGGAAGGGAAAGAGAATGAAAGGACTGGGATAGAAAGGGAAGGGAAAGAGAAGGAATGGATGGAGAGGGAAGGGAAGAAAAGGAAACTGAAGGGTAATAGGTTGTTTGAGTCATCCTTATATACGGTGAAATTTATGTCCATGGTGTTAACTTACCTGGAGTGAGTTAGTGCTGGCACAGAGGTCCTCATGAGCCAGGGTGAAGGTGTCGACGGCCTCCACGTTGCGGTTCCAGAGGTCGTCTTCGGGCAGGGGTGGCTGTACCTCCTCCAACAGTGACATATCCAGCCCCGTCTCTCCATACGACACGTAGAAGAAGTTGCAGTTGCACCGAGACACGATCCGTTGCAACTGTGGATGTGGGGAGGACGGGAGTGTGAAAGCATGGAGAGAAGGTGGTGGAAAAGAAGAGTGAAGAGGAAGGAGAAATTGACAGGCTGGAAAGAGAAAAGGGGATGAGGTAAATGAGAGGAGAGATGGAAACACCACAAAGTATTAATCATTTTACCACAACACATAGACTGACCTGCATTCCGTCATCCTCGTCCTTGGATCCAACAGTCTTGGACACGACCCCGCCCACCGACTGTCCACTGCCCACGATGTCCGCTATCTGGCTGATCACCTGGCTGTCCTTGTCCATTATGTTGTTCATGGTGAGCCACATAATGTTGTCTGATATGTGGGGAGAAGGAGATGGATTATAAAGTGCATGTGTGGGGGTAGGTTATAAGAAATGTGTGCATATGGAAGAATGGGTTATAAAGTGCATGTGTGGGGAGAGGGAGATGGATTATAAGAGCTGTGTGAATAGGGAGGAAGAGAGGGATTGGTTATAAGGTGTGAGTTGAATAGGGGAGAAGGAGTGTTTAAAATGTGTGCTAAAGCAGTGGAAGAATGGGACAGGTATTTTCAAGAATCCCCAAAACAGAGTCCATGTACTGTAGTACAGTATCATGAAGTGAAACAATACATACAAGACAGAAGAGTAAATACTGTAAGAACCTAGGAAAACAAACTACGGACCCATCTGCATCTGTTTCTCTTCAGAGCTGACAGAGGAAAACATACTGAAGCTATTTCCACTCACTACATTCAAGAACCTCCCCAATCAATTTAGTGAGAAGTGAGACAACATATGAAACACGGTAAAATAAAAATACGAACCCATCTGTGTCTCCTTCTCCCCGGGGCTGACGGTGGCGTAGTACTGCATGCATTGGAGGGAACCCACCCAAGAGGTCTTGGTGACAAGGGAGTGATCCTGCCACACAGGACGATGAATCTGCTGTAGGATCTGGGACTTGGCAGCACTCAAGATAACGTAACCCTGAGTCTCACAACCCTTCAGTAGCACCTGGCTGTCCACCAACTCAACTGCCAGGGCCAACATGAGGTTAGAGTCTCTGAGGTTAGGCTTTTTATACATTGAACATTTAGCCATATTACCTGATTGCCTATGGTCATCTTTAGAATTTTTGCATTCACACCAAAAAGTTGTGCTGTATAATTGTGGTACATACATTTGAAATTGTATAAATTATAATTGCAAATATAATAGGACCTCACATATTGCAAAAGTAAGCAAATGTATACATGTAGGAAGTTAAAGCAAATGGAATATTAATGAATAAATTAATCATTATAACAATATTACATCATAATTAAATACAGTATACAGATTGTACAGTATAAACAATAGTAGATACAGTATATATAGAAAGTACAGTGTAAGAATAGTATAATAAACTGTCTATGGAACCCACTGAGCCACTGCTTGTGAATAACGTCATCCTTGTTGCATGCTTTGATGCCGTGCAACATGTGGTCCCTTTCATACTCCTTGGAACAATCTTCGCTAAAGGCCACCTGGTTGTTGTCTGCCTCTGCAATCAGCTGCTGAAGGAGAGCCTGTGCATGGCCTGACTGTAGCCGTGACATGGGTGATGGTGTGGCCTGTACCGGGGGAACCTGCTGACAAATGACCAAACTAAGTGAGGTCTTATTTGATGCAAGGCCTTTTTTAAATACATGGAAGTTAGAGTAAATGTACAAGTAAACAAAGTAACATAACTTGTGACATGGACAATGGTGTGGCCTATACTGGGGAATCCGGTGGCAAATGAGTAAACTAACTGAAGTGTTATTTGATCCCAGGAAGTTAAGAGCAAATACACAAGTATACAAATCAGTACAAGTTAATGACATAAAAGTATATACATCTCCAAGACAGAAAGTGAGTATAAGGGTAAATTTGTAATTAGATAGCCTTCAGGCACAAGTGTTTACTGTACCGGAAGAGTGGTGGGTGAGGTGAGGTTTTGTGAAGGGTTGGGGTCGGTGAGGGAGCGGCTGCGAGGCTTCTGTGGGGTGGAGGATTCGGGGTTGTAGCTCTTAATAATATCCGGGGTGAGGTTCCGGCGCAGCTGTTGAGACTTGGTCCAAGAGTCATACAGTGCCAACACGATGTCACGGTTGTTGGTTGTCCACACGCCCTGGAGGAAGGAGAGGGATAGGCATTACCAACTGCCCTCAATATAACATTATTACTTTTGATATTTATCATTTACCACACAAACAAGAGAAGTAGTGAGACTATAAGAGGAAACTGCACTCACTCTTTTCTTTTCTGTAATGTTAATGCCTCTTATTGATAATATAGTTTTGAAAGAGGGCTTAAGCTGCAGCGTTCATCATGAGCATATACTGTATGTGCACACACATAATTCAGAGATGTTTAGAATATCCAGCCATCGACTACAATAATGCACTGATAACAGACAACTTTATTGATATCAACTTTCACAACAACTGGCTTAAAAAAAAAAAAAAAAAAACACACACACACAAAATAGAATACTCTCCATGTACAGTACCTTGAGGTCATGTACAACAAGTCTGTGAGTAGGTTCACAGTGAAACTGGTCGAGGGGAGGGCAGGGGGGCATCAGGCTGAGGGTCTCCCATTTATACTCCACCTTGTTGACGTTGAGGAAGTAGAATTTCTCCACAGGTTGGGATAGCATCTCCTCCTGCAAGGGTTGAGTGGGGTCAAAATAAAAAAGAGAAAATAGAAGAGAAATATAGAGTGAATACAGTATCTTTGAATATGAGAATAATACAGTACAGAAATAAATAATAAGTGATAATAATGATCATGATAGTAGTAACACAAAAATACAGTAACAGTAAATTAATAACTATAATAAAAATAATAACAATAAATAGTAATGATAAAACTAAAAAATATACAGGATATATTACCACATCATCCATTTCCTGTTGTTGTGCGTCCTTAAGGAGACTCTGTAGCCACACCTGGGCGTGCCGTAGCTCTGACCCCAAGAAGACAATGCTCCAGTTGCTGCGTGGACGGTGTTTCAGTCCGTCCCTCAAAGGTACTAACGCCAGACTGTGTTCTGCAGGTGGTGGGGGGTTTCGAGTCAAGCTTTGGAGTATTTTTGTGTGTTGGGTTGGGTTGTGTTGTGTGGTTGGATGAATAGTGTGAACTTATAGAGATAATCTTCATGCAAAACAATCATCAATATCAGTCTTAATGATAAACAAAAAACAATATGATTATCAGAAACTTACATCATCAGCCACATAACAACCACTAATTTCGTAACTATGACCTGGTTAGAAGAATACATACCAGAACTGAGGTAGAGCTGCTCCCCGCTGAGGTGGAAGCCTTTTTTAACTCCAACCGACATCCAGTACCGAACATCAAACCTCTGTAAAACATTCAGTGAATATTAGGCTTGATCTCTGATTCCCGAGATTCAGTTCTGAGTAAGTCATCTTCAAAACATCCCTCCTTTCCTTGTTCTTCCTTTAGAGCTTTATTCCTCTCTTTATTTTCAAACTATTTCTTGTCTCCTTTCTTTTCCTTCCATCAGAGAGTGCCATTCCTTGTCTCTTCATCTTTACACTATACCATATTGTACCTCCTTTCCTTGTCCTTTTTTCAAAGCTTGTTATCCTTCCTCTTTTCACATTCAAACTATCCCTCTTTTCCTTGTCCTTCCCTCAGAGATTGTAATCATTCTATTTTTAAATCTTCTTAATGGGTATGCTACTGTATATTTTCAATATTCTTCTCCAAGAGAGTATTACCCAAGCTACTACAGTATAGTTCTTGTTCCAACCCACCACTCCATCACTACCTCACCAATTCTTGCCCCTCACCTGGAATGATATAGAGAGGTGTATGGACTTGTAGTGGCGTGACAGCTGGGGTCTGCGCTGCCTGTTGTTGTTGAAGAGGGGACCTCTACGCGTTGGTCGAGCCACACCGGACAAGATGAACTTTAGATTCTCAAACCATCTGTTGGGTGATTGAGTAAGAGGGAGTCAACAAGCACCCTAAGACAAGGTGGTTTTCTCTGTGCCAGTACAGTGTGTGTGAAAATTCATCTTAGTATCCTACGAGAACCTGTACCACAAACATTTGTGTGTGAGTATAGTATGTGTACTGAATGTGTTCTTGTGTATATATTTGGTATAGCGTAAGTGCATGTTTGTGCTTTTGTGTATATATTGTATGTGTATGTGTGCGCTAGTGAGTACTGTATATATATGTATGTCAAGTTTCCAGTCACATCCCAGCCAACCTATATCACTTTACCTCAGTGTGCTGCCGTAGAATAGAGCTTCAATGACCGGGCTGACCACCGCATTGCCCTTCTTGGCTGCCTTGGTCTCCAGACACAGGTTCATGGACAGATGTTGGGAGCGGAAGGCGCGGTACGAGTCATGCTCCTGGAGACAGGGGAAGAAAAGGTGACATCAGAGGTGGTGGTGATAGTGATGAGGCTAATATTGTGAGATGAGTGGTAACTGATGATAGTGGTGGTTGTGGTGAGAAATAATTGCTGTATCCTGTTATTAATATTTATGCACAATCTAAAAAAAAAAAAAAAAAAAAAAAAACTTTAAAGCGGTTACAAAATGGGCACATGTCCTTCACCCTACATCCCTCATCCTCTGTCCTTGAGTTAAATTTGCCAAGTTTGGATCTAGACATCAGCTGGACCCTGTATAAATACTAAGAAAACAGTCACAACACACACACACACACCTGGTTGCTGGAGTACTCTGGTAACTTGTCAGGAGCACACAGCATGACAGAGTGGTGGTCGTTGGGGTTGCCTTGACACAACCAGTTCATCTTCACTGTCAGCTGGAGGAAGATGAGGATATTTTTTGCAGTTATAATGTATGGACTACAGTATATAAATAACAATGATACTATTATACTATTCAATTAGGCAAGGAATATTTAGTGAAAAAATTAAATATCACTGGTGAGAGTAGCATAAATATAAAGTTCAGGAGAACTAGAGAGGTTGAATGAAACAATAAAGGGACAATGTTCATGATGTTCTGCTATTGCTTTTGATCTGGAGAAACAGTAGAGAAAAGTTATCAATAAAGGTTCCTCCATAATTCATTTTTTTTCATATCTAGTGAAAATTCACCTTGAGGTTGGGGAGGTGCAGCAGCTTGGCATCATCATACTTGCTGGCAGTACGCACTAACACATTCAACTCGCCTTTGAAGATGATCCTGGCTGTGGGGAGTGAAGGCATGAAAATTTTTTTAACCCACATGCACAGGCTGCCTGGCTATATGTACAATCATCTGCTATATACCTTTTACATTCTACAGTAACAGTGAAAATAGTATCATCCTTCCACCCTCACATAATCTCTATCCTGACCCTAAAATATCTACCTACTACTAGTCAGTCAGGGTGAGGATGGCCCATACCAACAGTACTATAAAGCAAAATTAACTATCTCACACCCCAAAATAAAACAAAATTATTAAGGTGAGGTACGCCCCTAAGAACTGTCTATCCAAACTATGCATCTCACTCCTCCAAACATAAACAAAACTGTACATAAAATTTAAGAAAGTCCTGGTTTGGCCTTACCATTGGTCCAGTCCATGGTGAGGTTTGTCCAGGTGAGCTCCATCTCCTCGGTGGTGTTGTAGGGGTCAAGTGAGGCGTGAAGGAGGAGAGTCATCCGCTGCACCATCATCGTCAACCGTCCGTGGAACAGGAGTCGCAGTTTGTCCCACCAAGGTAGCGGGGTTGATGGGTCCCGGGACGGCTGGTTGATCAGGGACAACGCTGGGGGGACGAGAGACACAGAGGGATGAGTTAGGGACAGTGCTGGGGAAGGGGAACAAGTTAAGGACAATGCTGGGGGGTGGGACATACGGGACGAGGTAGAGACAGTTGTGGCAGGAGCTATGAGGGAAAAACAAGGAGGGCAAAGGAAGAGCTGAAAAAGGCTGACTTGGTACTGAAGGGACATCATAACCCAAACAAACAGAAAGCATAAGGTAACTAAACACACCTATATTGAACTGTGCAACTGCCGGCTCCCAGCATGGACCATATGCAGCAACGAATGTCTTCACCTCACAGCTGAAGTCATGGTAGAATTTCAGTGCAGACATTGTACGGTGAACGTTGATGTCCTGCCATGGAGCTCCAACCTCCACCTTTACGTTACGGATGGCTGTCAGGAAAGAAGAGGAGGAGGAGTTATCATCACCATAATATACTGTACTTATACACCAGGTAGGATCTCAACAGATTTTAGAATGATGTTTAAAGTTTAGTATAGTTATCATGTGGTAGACTTCAATTACATTATAATACGTATTATTCAAAAAAGTTACTATAAAGGACTGTTTTCCTTTGAAGAAAAATCTTGCTTGGTGTCAGAGACCTTAAATGGTAGAACAGAGTGGAAGAGTATGTAAGGGAGAGAAATGTGAGGGGCAGAGTAGGGTTTAACCAAGTAAGGAGGCAGTGTTGGAACAGGGAAAACTGGAAACACTTCTGCTGTGGCCACCCCCTTGGGGAAAATTCCCGGAGGGAACAAGGCGTCAGAGCTATAGATAGATAGATCGTCTGAGAGACCTATGCAATAACATCCTCACAGTCAAATAATTGAATGCTAGGTATTGTACCATATACCAATTCAGACATAGAAGAGTACCCTGCCTCACCTCTCTTGCTGGCACGCTGCTCTGCTCCAATGAGGCGACCCCAGAGCTCCAGATCCCGGATGTGTAGAAGGGGTTGTGGGTAGTCCCGTAGGCTGAACTTCCACTGACCACAAGACGCTGAGATCATACGGCACCAAAGTGTTGAGAATTCCTGACCCTCCTCTGGCCACGGTCTGGATGGGGAGGGTCAAGTGTTAGTTTTAGTGCACTATGCCAAATTTATATCAATTTTTTTTTTTTAATTTCTTCCTAGAATACTTAATTAAAGTAGGAGGAAGCTTGTGTACTGACTATATTTGGATATGAGCAAGCGTTTCAAGCATTTTCTTCTCTCCTATCCCAGAGAAACTTTTTAAGAGCACCCTTGTCCTCGAAAAAACAAAAACAAAAAGTATTTCTCGGCCACTTACGACTCTAAGTCAATGTCCATCATGTGGTGTATGACTCGCTCTGTGCCGTGGTAGGTGGGGTCAGCCAGGGCAAAGATTACCACGTCCCTCATCGTCCAAGTGAATAGCTGCGTCCTCATTGGTGCCGTCCCATACATCTGGTGGGGATAGGATATGAATCGTCCGTTTATTATCATCATACATCTGGTGGAGAAAGGATGGGAACTGCCTGTTTTTTCTCATTATACATCTGGTGGATAAAGGATGGGAACTGCCTGTTTACTCTTGTCGTTCATCTGGTAGAAAAGCAATGGGAAATGTCTGTTTTTGTATAATATGAATACCAACTAGCCCTATGCATTATTCCATCATTAGTTGTAGGTCCACCTGTTTGGATATTCACTAGTGCTACTACTAGGTAAGAAAAATATGTAAATAAGTCAACCAGTCGACTAGAGTTTATGAATTATGGCTCATGATTCTACAAAGGTCTACATACTGTACTCTGAAAATTGTGTTAGGGAGGGTGTATCACTGACCAGCACCCCGTAAGGGAAGTATTGCCTGCGGTGACGTGGGCAGTACTTTAAGGGTTATGGCGTCCCTTCGGCCCCAGCCAATCCTTTTCAGTTCTTCAACTATCCCTCCGTTCCTTTTCTTTCCTTCGTACTTGCTGTCCCACCTCTCTATCACCCCTTCCCACTAGTGAGGGCTGGTTCTATCCAGAAATGAGGAATTTGGCATCCTCTACCATACCCTGGCCTGTTCTGTCTGTCTCTCTTACTATTTCTCATTCCTTCTGGGTAGCTGACGAGATCGCCCGATTGGGTGGCACAACAAGGAAGACTACAGACAGTGGGAATGTTGGCTCGGGGGTACATACCCGTGAACCAGCAGTCCCCTCGTCTGTTGCCTTCGAAGAAACAGATCTCACTATCACCCTGACTCCCATTTGGGGGTCCGAGCATCTGCGCGGCTTCGGTCAACCAGACTCGGGACTGCTCGGCCAGACAGTCTGGGGAACTACAACAACAACAACAACTGACCAGCTTAGAACGCTTGATGTAGGTCTCGCTATTCTTCTCCTGCAGGTTACGGTAGAGCTCGTCGATCTTACCCGTGGGGATGAGGAAGAGGGTACGTCGTAACTCCTCCACCTGAGAGAATGGGAGGAGGGAGATGGGTTACATTAAATGGTCTCTAACTTCTTTCCCCCCTCACTCCATCTTTCTCTTTCTCCTAACCATCTCTCTCTCTCTCTGCTTTCTTTTACTGTATACTACCTCATTTTCTCTCTCTTTTGTCTGTCTTCCAATCAATCAGTTCTATGCCAACCTGCTCACTCAAATGAAAACCTCAACAGAAATTGGTCACTGTAAATAAGTAAGACAGTAACTCTACATTTTATTTACGACAGCCATCACCACGAATACTCACCCTGGTATCGAGGGCTTTGAGTCTCTTGCAACACTCGACATACTCATCCTCCAGCAGTTCGTAGTTGTACCTCAGCTTCACCTCGAATGGATCATCACCTACCTCCAGGAGCCAGTGTCGCACCTGTGAAAATAAATATGACAGTGGTTCGTACTCTTGGTTGTTCGGGACATGATTTTAAGCACTCAAAAAACTAGCTTTAGATGGAGTAACTAGAACTGGTTTGTGGAATCTATGTAAATGAAGATAATTACAATACTGAACTTCTGTAGCTGTATCAATTGAGGGTAAATACGGAGTGATCAAATTCATTCATAAAGCATCAACAATCGGTACCCATTCAACATCAACACTGGTACTCAAATTACTAAGCCAATGTTTACCCGTGCTCCATCAACACGCCTTGAACTCATCACCATCATTTACCTTACGCACTATTAATTCCCCTTTCAGTACCAACACAACTCACCCGAATGACAATATCTGGTGGCAGTGGAGGGATTAGGGTGGTGGGTGGTGGGGTGGACCGTGGAGGGTGGACAAGCTTGGCCCACTTCACCAGGGATAGGAGATCATCACTGAAAGCTGCGGCAAAGTTGTACTTGTAAGGGAATGTTGTCTTCCAGGTGTCCACAGTCAGTTTCCTGTGGGGCGATAGAGGGGTAAATGATGAGTGAAAAATAGGTATTCCATATACCTATTTCATGGGTATTCCAATGGGTATTTCACTTTCAATGTTTGCATTAGTGAAAAAAATTCATCAGAAAGGTTGTAAAAAATCTCTTATCCTGTATTAGTATATTACATAGGATTTAAGTATTGATTTCATTTCTCCAAATAACACAAGGATTTTTGATGAAATTTTGTGGGTGAGTGCAGGTGATGTGATTAGTATGTTGTGATGTGTGTGTGTGAGAGAGAGAAAAAGAGAGAGTGAAAGAAAGAGAGAAAATGGCACTCACCACGACTTATTCTGCTTGACTGTGAGTTCGGGGACAGACTCGCGTTCCTCTCGTACCTCCCTGGACTGCAATGCTCGTGACAGCTTCCCTCCACTCAGACACATGATCTTATGACCATCAAAGTGGATCTGTATGAGAAAAAAAGATAAAAATTAATTAATAAGGTGGTGATGTATTGATGCTTATTAATATGAATGACATAAATGCTGTACTGTATATACATTACACTGTATTTTATCATTACCCATGTGGATATATAGAAAGATGGGAAAGAACGAAACTACAATAATTACCATATTTGACTATGAATATGACTTTTGAATATAACATGACTGTGAAAGTTAGCTGGATATATTTCAAATACAGTATAAAGTCATCTAAATATCAGTCCAGTAACCCTAAGAGACAAACAAACCTGCAGACAGTCACTCTCACCTGTAATTCCTCTGACTGGCACAATATCCTTCCATTAGCCATTAGGTAGGTGAGGTCCCCTGTTGTGCATGAGATGAGGAAAAATTAAATCAAATGAAGTAAGGGGAGACTTGCATTGTTTACCATTTATGTACAATTAATAGTCAGTTTCCTACACGTATTGAATCAATATGCAGCCACTAATCAAACTTACCGAGAATGAAGCACATGTTGTGTTGACTGGAGAGCTCAGCACCGATCCTGATGTCTCCTCGGGCTATCAACTGCAGCTGTAGGCCCGAACCCTCTTCCTTCTCTGGTCGTTTCTCTCCTTTCACACCCTCGCGGCTCTCTGAGGGAGGATGAATTTAGATAAGCATTTTTCAGTATTATATTTGGAATTAAGTATACAGTATATAGGGTACCTGTTTCATAGTCTTGCCTTCTGATCTATTCCTCTTTCTTTTAATTTTCTTTCTGTCTCATGATACAATACTGTACCTTGCTGTGGAGCCTTGAGTGTTGAGAGGAAGGCTGAGATCTCCTGAGCTAGTGTGAGCAGAGTCATGTGAGTAGTTGTGGACCAGGTGAGGTGCAGCTGTTCCGTCATGTTCATCAGTACCTCTCCATTCACACTTTCCACCACCGCCTCACTCAGTTGACCACACTCTCCCTGCAACATCAAAGATATAATTACAAAATGCCAGGTGGGTAAGCAGATTCAATTAAATTAATCTTAGTGCAGAATTCAGCAGATGCTCCCCATTCACACTCCCAGTCACACACCCTCACTCAACTGACCACATTCTCCTACAATGCTAAATGCTACAATGAGAATTACGACCACACCTTAATTTCTGAAGACTTAACGCAGGAGTACTGGGCACCTGAGGGCACAAAGCGGAGGATTTTGGTGCCGACGATGGTGGTTTTGGCATTCCTGGCGGCACGTTGGCTCTCCAGATTGTCCACACGTACCATGATGGACACTGTAGCAAAGGAAACGTGACATTAGGTTTACTCTCTTACTTTTTCCTGATCGTGATGGTTCCAAGGCTTTCTATAGGGTTTATATCATTGTGTCAAGAAACATAGTTACAGTTTAGTGGAAAGTAGCATATATTCTCTATTCACTCCCCCCACCCACTATCTCCTCTCCTTTCCTATGCATCCTCATACTTCCCCTACCCAACCCTCTCCTTCCCTTGTTTCCCTCACCCTCTACATCCCTCTACTCACTCTCATTACTCTCCATTCCTCTCTACTCACTCCCCACAGTCCAACCAAACCCACCTTTCTGCTCCGTCACAGCAAAGACATTGATGTTAGTACACTTGGCACTGAAACTTCCAATGACCTCACTACCACCACTGGGTGCAACCTGGGGTGTGGTGGGACCCTGGGGAGGCTTGCTGCTGCTGTGGGTGGTTTGGGAGGTTGCCGGGGGAAGGGGATGTCGGGACCTCAGCCTCCTGGAGTACGATTTGAGTTCTTGTGCGTAGCTGTGCCAGGGAAAGAGGTCAAGTTAGTGACTAAGTTGGGTTAACGCTTTTCAGTCCTTATGGCTCATATTGTTCTTGTGAGTAGCTGTGAGAAAGAAGGAAGTGAATAACTCAGGTGAATGCTCAGTACACATTATATACTTCATCGAGATGTGATAGTGTGTTTAGGTGCCTGTGAGTGCAGAAACTTTACCTTACCTGAGAGGCAACACATTGGTGGAAAATTGGATGGCTACAGATTCTTTCTAGCTGGGCCAACAAATAAGTTATATCCATGTAGGCGGTCTCCTTTCATGCACATTTTGGATGAATTACTAGCCTCCAATTTGCTGACAATATTATATCCAAACAAAAAGTCTACTAATGCTGGATAAATCAGGGACCAGAATATAAATCATCATGCCACACCAACTACCTTACCAAAATTTCGACAACAAAAAGAAAGAAATGAAGAGAAAACAACTACAGATAATGCACACCATTCAAGGAGACATTAAAGGAAGTACGGCAATACTGTACAACTGTTTGTGGGAAATATTGAAGGACTACTGAATCATCCAAACTATGTTACAAAACAGACCCTCTGCTAGTATACCAAAGCATTCTGTTTCTCGGGAAAGTGTGGAGGAATCAACAGCCCTCTAATTTGCTGACAAATGATAACCCACTTAATAATAACAGCCGTGCACTAACCAACTAACCACTCATGATACCAACAACAAAGAGGACTTGACTAGCAACACTTTTGGCTTGAAGGAACAAGTACCAAATGTTGCCACTAAAGGTTTCTCCTTGATTACTGTTATTTTCTTTGATGTATTTACTTATTCTACATTATAAACTTTGAATGTACAGGGCCTACAAAAAGTATTTTTATGGAGAGAATGACAGTTACGAATATGAATGCTCCATTTCATTCTGTTTTCATGAATTTGGTACATTACAAAATTGCCATGTTGTCATAAAAATACTATCTGTAGACAATGTTTTCAAATACCAACTTAGTGTGTCAGCTACAAAACCTCAGGCTATCACCTGAAAATAAAAAAATAAAAAAAATAATAAAGTGTACATCAGGATTTATCCAAGATACTTGCTTTATAACCTTGGGTCGCAATCGAGAACAGCTGTGACGAAACACCTCCTGACTGCTGCATATAAGATAAACCCATTAAATTGTAACGGAATAGCGAAACTGATCTTCACACAAAAATACATGTATCTAGGATAAGTCAATATTAATTAAACAAAATGTATTGCCAAAAGTTCTCCTCCAATATAACCCCACTGTCTGCCTATATAGCAGGTTTGTTTGATACCAGAATGTAGTTCCAGTACTTCAAGGTTTCAACATTCTCTTTAGCGAGTAATGAAGCTCTTATAAATCTACAGAGTTCAACATCATATTATTAGCCTCTTGCTCAAGGATCTTCTCTGTGCTGAATCAAATCATCTGGAATTAGCCAGAGTAAAATTATTGGTGTAGTCACTGTGTTGAAGAGGTCAAACACCTTCAACCTGACATAATATGACTCACCCTGACCCAACCAATTTTCTGAGGACAAGGTTATAACCTGACTCAACTCACCTGACAAGGGAAGTGATGAAGGAAGCCAGCTCGGGGCTCCACTCTAGCTGCACGTTATCCACCAGTGCTTCTGCCTGCAGTGGTGGGAACAGTGAGGATGGGGCAGGCATGGTGGGGGCTGAGGCAGGGGTAGAGGTGGGGTCAGCAGCAGGAGTGGACTGCGGCTGGGGTTGGGCAGAGGAGGGAGGTACTGGGGTGGTTGATGTGGACTGGGGTGGGAGGGAGGACAACTGGACCAGACACAGACCAACATAGGCTGGTGCTCCCCAGATATGGTTCCTCTTGGGTCCCGCCACTGTAGCCACTTGGGGCATAGCTGGGGTGTCACTGTGGGCCACCTTACCCAGAGTGGCCACAAATGATTCCAATATGACCTCCCCTACCACCTGGGCCACCTCCTGTGTCATGGCCAGGCTTGCCCTCACGTGCTGAAGGCTACTCTGGCCCTGCTGAGCCTCGGGCATGGAGCCGCAGCAGCTGAAGTCCCACAGCTCCACGATCATCCCGAAGCAATACCGTCGCAGCAGCTGCCTCAACGGCGTTGGCTGCTCTTGTTGCCTCCACTTTGATGTCTGATAAGATTTTGACACATTACACTGATTGAGAAAAATTTATTAAAGAATTAATATATAATATCATCAACTGTACAGAAATAATTATTGAATTATGACTATATTACTCTGATGCTTGCCAAATCTGACAACACAATATATTGTGTTATTATTTCATTGCACCAATAAAAGGTCTCATATAGGTGATTGAATGCAGATATGCAACCAATATCAAATAATTTTCCAAAAATCAGTCACTTGCAACTCTCCAATTATCTTTCCTTCCAATTTTTTTCCTTCAAAGCTTGCAATCCCTCCTTTCCATATCTTTCTTTAGTGGTATATAACCCCAGGTGTTGCCCTGCCATTACCGGTTTCTCTCCAATCAATGAATCACTACTGGTACTCACTGAAGGAACGCTGGGTGGGAGTGACTTTCGGCGAGAGAGGTACGTGGTCCAGACGCTTAGGTCACGGTGGTCATAAGTCACGTGTAGGGAACGGAACTCACTCTGAACATTCACACGGTCACCCACAAACTGACAACAACAACGAAAGAAATATATGTGACACTTCTTAAGAGGGTAACACTGTACTGTATCCTGTTGACAAAATGTATGACTACCAACTCCTCAAAACAGTGCTACAAAACAGATCTCCTGCTCGTACAGTGAGGTAACCTATTTCATGACATAGTTTGGAGGCATCAGTAGGGAGTACATAGCAACCTTCCAAATCATCCACACAGTAATACCCTCTTAACAGTGGGATGAGTTAGAATACAATACAATAACAATATCATATAAAGACACTGGTGCTAAAAGTGTTACTGTATGGAAGCATCCTGTACCTGTGTCTGTAGTGTGAACCTGATGAGTGCAAGTGAGGAGTTGTGTGTACACTGTACCCGAATGTTGTCCACTTGTAGTTCAGTGCTCAGGTCAGGTAGCAAAGCCGGCAGGTTCTCTGTGTGTCCCCAACAGAAGTATTATCGAATTACAACATCAATTGGGCTTATCGTGATTATCTAATGGGTAATTGGTAGTTACATGCATATGAATAACTGTATTAGGGTTTTCAGTTCCAAATACTGTACATAATAAAACTGAGGAGTGTCAGCAAAGTTCTGCTCATTAATAACAATATGTATGAAAAATATTATACATTATAGAGACTACCCAGACAAAATGTATTTTGGAATACATCACCGACACTGATAAAACAGACAGTAACTCAAGGATACAAAATGTGCAAAATCTAATTATAAGATATGAAAAAAAAGGAAAAAGGACTGAAGAGGATTGCCAGTTGTAGGTGAGAAATAAGAATGAAAAAAGTGCCAAGTGAGGAAGAGGAAGATTCAAGAGAAAGAGAAATAACAAGTGAAAGGAAATGAGTAGTATGTAAGGGTGAGAGTAGAGGAAGGGAATGGCAGGTGAGGATGAGAGTCAGAGAGTGCCAGGTGAAGGGGTCTGACCTAGTGCACCCTCCCGGTTGAGGTGAGTTTGAAGGTCAATGGCACCCAGCTGTCCCTCCAGTGCTGTCTGACCAAGGTTGTTTAGGAACTTGATGCCTATGTCCTCAATCTTCACTTGGAATTTCTGTAGTAAGTAAGAGTACGAAGATTAATTTCATAACCTCGTAATCACAAATAAATGCAATAAATTAGGCTATACAGACCTCGTAACCCTGATAGCCTATGCATGAAAACAAAATATTTTTAAAATCATAAAAATATCAATACTACTTACATTGGACTACGTACTTCCATAGATGCTTTTTACTGCCATTATGATTGTAAATGTCTGAGGTATTTATCGGTTTCCCTTCTAAACCCTCCCTGTCCCTCTCTTACTTGTCCTTACTCACTGTTACTTCAATAAACTGACACCTACCCTCCCACCCAATACCATCACCCACTCACCCAGTACTATCATCACCCACTCACCCAATATTGTCCATCTCCCACACACCTAGTACAGTTGCTTGAAGAAGTTCGTTAAGCCCGGACTGTGTTTTTTTTCCAGTCACATGAAAGATATGTAACATAATGTTGGCACAGTTATATGGATGTTGATTATACTTCAAGTATTGAACATAGCATATGACATATCATAGTTTACATTATTATAAAATCTGTGGCCCTACCCTGCACCCTGTCAGGTCTTAACGAACTTCGTCAGGCAACTGTACCATCCCCCACTCACCCTAGTACTAGCACCCACTCACTCTACTATCATCACCCACTTACCAAGGGGAGGAAGAGCCAGTACTTATGGAGGAGGACTGGGAAGGACTGGGTGGGTTGTGGAGGTGGCCAGTGGGAGAGGTCTGTTGGGGCTGTGAGTGGGGTGGCTGCCAGGGCCTTGTGTTCCAGGAAGGTAAAGAGACGTTCACGTATGGTCACCTGAGGTTGGCTGAGCTGCACTGAGATGTTCTGTTGGAGGAGGTTGTGGTGAGATTAGGTTGGGCAGATCATGTTTTGTTGGTTCAGTAATTTGGTGGTTATTATTAATTCCTTCAGCCTATTCTACAAAAAAATACACATACTGAGGGTTGTGTTGTGTTGTGCTTAGTTAGCTTAGGCATGCATTAGGAAGAATAACTTTCTTTACAATTCATCAGTATTCCTTTTGCTCTAGTTAGTCCTCACCTCCATAGCAGCAACAGTTGTCTCAGCATTGGCCTCCACTGACAGCTTGAGTGATATAGCACATTCGACCAGTGATGGGTCCTGACCGTGGCCCGATGACACGATGCCCCAGCCTTCTTCTCCCCCCGGTGATGCTCCCTTGACCCCACCCCCACCTCGGCCCCCTTCATCCCCTTCCCCAACATGTTGGAGGAGCTTAAAGTGTGCACCATCCACTCTGATGATTACCTAAGAAGAAGCAAGTGGGGTGACATTGTTAGTAATACAGTATCATAAGAAAAATTGTAAGGGCATATGAAAATATATTATAAAATAAATGGAGAATCACAGTATCAAACACTAAAAACATACATTCAGTGTGTGAGAAAAAAACACATAACATATAAAAACAAAACAGACACCAATACCACCACAATAATTGGACTCACAGCAACATTGGACTGGCTGAGTGTGGCGCCCTCGACGGTGATCTTCTCAGCCGACGCGTGAAGCAGACACTCAGGCCACTTCTCCCTCAGGTACATTACACTCAGGTTCATCAGGTGTACTCCAAAGAACTGCCCACATAACAAAAGTATTAACCCTTATATACCCAGCAGCAATAGACAATACAATTATGCAAAATCTAGTACCAAACCATTTAGGGCATTTGGTGCTAAGAGAGTACTGTACAAGGAAATGGACATATCAAAGGGAATTGGCACATGGAACTTACAGCTTTTTCATTTTCTCTAACATTAGGCAATTTTTCTTGTGAAATATCCAAAGGTGTTAAGAAAAATGCAATTGATTGATAAAAACTATCCAAAACTCAAATGTCATATGTAGACAAATGGATATAATTATAGCCTACATCATATCACAAATAGGTCTTCAATATCCAAGGGTACAGCTACCAGACAGTTCAATTCCTGGAAATCCTGACCTGAGCCAGAGTGACCACAGAGGGAGAGATGCGTAGCTTGATAACATGTAGCTCAGACTGGGATTGTTGTTGTTGCTGCTGTTGTTGTTGCGTGCTGGCCATAGCCTGAGCAAACATGGCTTCCACTCCACCACCGGCTGCCTCACTGTGCCCACCCTTACCCCTCTTCTCGGACACCTGGGAAAGAATCAGAATGAGCTTCATCAGTGTTATGTATCCTGGTAACTTACTGTAATGGGGTAGTAGAGTGTTGGTAAATCTGGAGCAACTGATTCCTCCAAACTATTTCAAACAACCGATCATTATTTTTGCTAATTTGTTACTGTTTCCTGGCATACTTTGGAGGAATCAAGGTGCTCCAATGTACCAAATGTATACTACACCCTTAAGGGAAGCATCCTGTTGTGAGCAAAATGGAGCAAACATAGCCTTTGCAACTCTCATAAAACATATCTCTACAGTCTCAAAAAGAGGGACTACAGCTGATCCTTGAATAATTTAGAAGAATCAAAACCTCCAAAATTTCCAATAGCAGGTTATTTCCCTTGGATTACATATCAGCTTCCCGGTACTGCAAATGTGTAATGTGTACTAGAGTAAAGCAAAGCTGAAAATGGTCCAGTATCAATGGCTCAAGTGCATGTCATATGATGCCTTAAATTATGTACAGTCAGCAAAACAAGTATTGGAATCACCCATACATTGAAATTACCTGGTAACTATAATTATCTATAGGGAAGTTCCAATACTTTTTTTGCTAACTGTACAATGTGTAACCCTTATATAATGAATCAGAAAGGAGCAATAGAAAAATAATATATGAAGCCACACACCAAAGGGCACCTCACCTCTCTCTCAATCCGAACATCGTGAACTTTAATGGCAAATATCTTCCTTTCCTCTTGGTTGAACAGGCTGCTTGTGGCTCCTATCCTCTCCACTTTCTGAAATGTCATCAAATGTTATCAGAGACAAAGAAAGATTCAACAGCAACTTTAATTAGTCACCAAGATACATCACAGAGTGAACTATGGTCACTATTACATCTTCTTAAGCCTAACCAATTGCACACAGTATAATTAACAGCATCCGTGCAATACTAATCCAACTAATTCAGACCAAAGCCAGTACAGTATTCTATTCATTATAAACTGTGCTAAAAATCCCAATTGTCTTGCAGCATCAATGGTACTGTACAAATAATGTCAGAAAAATATGTCAACAATGTCAGCTTAAAATTTTCTTTTTTTAGACAGATAAACAGTACTGTACCTCAATTTAATAGATCCACAAATAGTACTGCACCTCAACTTAACAGATATATAAATAGAACAATACCTCAACTTAATAAATGGATAAAAAATACTGCACCTCAACTTAACAGATATATAGATAGTAATGCACCTCAACTTAATATAGACAAATAGTACTGTACCTGAACTTAATAGATAGATAAATAGTACTTTCCTTCAACCTTTGTCACTTACAATACTGAGGCCAGACTTCTTGATGAACACATCCTCAAAGCTGAGCCGAAAAAGCGAGATCCTCCCTATCTTGATCTCGGTCTGGTATTTGCGCACTATGAACCATGACAGCAGGCGCGGTACTCCCCTGGAAAAGCAAGAAATTTGTGAAAATATAATATCGTTAACAACCGTTACACGAGAGGGGTTTTCTGGAGACATTCTAGTGTCTGAAATTAGTCCGAGGCATTCTGGTTTGGCGACTAATAAATATGGCCAAAAAAATCTGAAATTATATAATGGGATATACAGTAATGGGACACACATCACCCTCCTGGGAATTTGTAGCACACCTGTATACTTATTAATGCTCGTGACTGTACGTACATACATACATATATACATATCCCTATTTACACACTAACCACCACACATCACATACCTGGATAGTTATTAGTGCTCAAGACTGTTCATACATAAATTCGGTAATTATCTATTCCACTGCCGTTTTGTCTTACGATATTTTTACCTTTTTTACCCACTAATATATAACATTCTAAGACACTTTTCTTCTATGGCATTTTCTTCGGAAATAACCCCTTTTTCAAGATGTACCATATTCATATGGTACATTTTGAAATTAGCCTGACCTTACCTGACCTAACCTAGACTGCAGCAGACTACCGGGACCTAACCTAGGCAAACTACCGGGACCTACCATAACCTGGGCAAACTACCGGGAAATAACCGTGATAAAGTACCAGTATCTGATATGGGTAAAATACTGGGACATAGCCAGACCTGGCAATACTGCTACAAAACGGCAATAGTCTAGATAAATACCATAAATTCATACATACATACATACACACTAACCACCACACATTAGTGCTCATAACTGTACATACATACCGTACATATTTACACACTAACCACCACACATCACACACCTAGATACTCATTAGTGCTCGTAACTGTACATACATACACACCTGGTAATTATGTAGTAAAGGGCGAAGATTACAAAGAATACGACCTGGAGGGAATACATGGTGACTGTATGACCATATTGTCTGGGTGGAAAGGAGTTTAATTGGCCTTTTTTGTGTATATACGTCTTTTATCAGAGGTTTAAATGGCCTGTTTTGTGTACATACTTCTTTTTATCAGGGTTTTAAATGGCCTGATGTTGTGTGATAATTATATCATTTATCTTTTCATATTTCCAGGTAGTCGTGGTGGAAAGTGGTTTAAATGGCCTGTTATGTGTATAATTATATATTTATTTCCTCCATTTTCCAAACAGTCGGGGTGGAAAGGGATGTAAATGTCCTATTATGGTGGTGGAAAGGGGCTTCAATGGTTTGTTTTGTGTATAAATAATAATCTTTTATCTTTTCCAGGTTGTCCTCCTCCTCCCTCTGTCGCCTTGCCTTTTGTTGTGGTTACGTTTGGAGGTTTCGGCGGCCTTCACGGGGAATTGGGATTATTTCGGCCCAGGTACGAATTTCACTGGATATTTTTTCCTGTTTTTTTGTGGTATTGTTGTAATTTTTTAGTTTAATGGTGTGATTTTATATATTTCTTTGGTTGTTTAACACTATCCTTTGCTTTGGTTAGGTTTGGAGGTTTCGGCGGGCTTCAGGGATAGTTGGGATTATTTCGGCCCCGGTGAGAAATTTTTCCAAATTTTTCCCCTTATATTTGAGGGTAAATGTGTGATTTTATATATTTCTTGGGTTGTTTGAAGTTGTCTATCTTCTAATTGCCTAAGAATTGAGTTTAATATTATGCTTTAATCGTTTTTCCTCAGGTGCCGAAATGTGTATTAGTTATCTATATGACTATATCCACCATTATTAGATTTATCGTATAGCAGTGATATCTCCTGTTATATCTCACTCATTACTCATAATTGATATCATGCAGTCTGACCCTCCTGCCCATGAAACAACTTTATATTTTCATGTTTCTGAATGTAAACTGGCATTATATGAACTAGGCTACCAAAGATATAATATTATATACTGTATGTAATGATTCCACGATGGTAGAGGTGAAGGGCCTTGCTGGTGATGGATGAGGGGAGAAGCAGGTGGAAACTAGATCGCTTTTGATTGATTAATTGATTGTAATTAGGCGCCGCAACAGCGATGATCGAAGTCATATAGCGCCAGAAGAAGGTGATAGAGAGGTGAGACTTCAAGCAGAAGTGGAAACTGGAAGGGTCAATGGAAGATTTGACAAACCCACAAACTGTCAACTTCGATTTTGTAATGTGACCAGAACAAGATGTATAACTATGGAAACAGGCACCCATTTCACCACCATTATCTCAGTCAATCCTGGATCCAGATGTAATGTATTGCCTCCCAGCTTCTATAATAACTTGTTGCTAGTCATGAGGTCCACATTTCGTATAAAATAAATAAATAAATAAATCCATACATAACTTTTTGTGTAATCCTTGCTTATATACGGACATTCAAACAAACCCAACACATCACACAACCTTCGCCCCACTATAATAATGCATGGGTGCCTAACGTAACCTCAAACAAATTATATAAAAAACTGGAAACCTCTGCAGGCTTGTATGTAAAGAATGACTTTGTTCATCCCCTTCAAGGTATGGTGCCTTGTATTAGGATACAAACTCTAAAGCCTACATACAGCATGGAATGACATATTTCAGACACTGCAACAACAACAGCTTCTATAGAACGCTAAAAATATCAAGGGTAAAGAACAATTGCAATATATCTCCAAGGCAACTTATACTTTCAACATCAAGATACAAGAAACTTATCAAAATATATCTGGTGACAAGGAAGACTTGTGCTGGTACCCATTAGAAAAGAATTCCTTGACATTACCACTCTGTCATGACTCTTAACTAAGCATACCAACAAGAGACTTCACTTTTAATAACAAGGAGACGAGAACCAGCCCGTCTAAAGAAAAACTAACAAATACAGAAACATACAACAGTGAAAAATACATTGTACTTAACATAATACTTAGCAAATTATCTCTCCCTCGTTAATGGATCTCACTCAACCTTCATTAATTAATTGAAAACGGGTCTAGATTCCGTAAAAATTCCAAAATATCGCCAAATTCACGAGATTCCATAAAAAAAACAAAAAAAACAGACATGAACATTCCAGCTGATGAGATTACGACGAGGACAAAGATATTCTGCGACTGCCACGTCCCTCGGGTTTAATATCTATTGAAGACTCTCTCTAAGCTCGGCGAAGGTCTGAAGTTTGAAGTCTGAGGATTCCGGGATTTGTGGAGGCGTTTCCCCATCACGGAAGCTGAGGTCAAGGCGGCCAAAGTAGTTGTTGACGCCGTAGTAGTTGGCGGCGGATTGGCAAGGCACCGAATTCTCCGGGTAGTTACACACCTGCAAGTTGATAAAGTTAATTAGGATTGAAATATTACGATCTTGCAGTTAGTTAGTTAGTTAGTTAGTTAGTACAGATAGTCTGGAACGAATGAAAATATACAAAAACACTGCATGTAAACTGATGAAGGGAAGTGGCTTTTAGAAGTCAAGCACAAAATAATACAACTATGAAAAATAAGGGCGAGAAAACTCACCAACTTCTCCTGGTCAAATACAAGTCCTGGTCCACAGAGGAAGGAGAACATGCGTAGTTTGACGATGAGGTCGGAGTCCACATAAGGGTGACAGATGTGGAACACTTGGCAACCATTATCCACATCAGCGTAGTACCCATATACTTTCTGATCACACCTGTACACAAATACAAAACACACACACACAGACACACTGAGACAAGTACAGTACACGTATAGGCTACACTATATTCTCTATATGTACAGTTGTGATCATAAGTTTCAGCTGTTGCATCAAGTGAATGAAAAATGAAAGCGAGTTATTTGATCAAGTGAATGAAAAAAGAAAGAGAGTTATTCGAGCAAGTTCTTTACTAACAGACTAACAACACACATTATTTTGACTCACTATAATATATACTACACTGACTAACAACACACCACTCTTTTGACTCACACGAAGCCAGTTTGTAGAGGAGTAGCGAGGATTGATGTAGCATTGGCTGGTAGTTCGTAGAAGTCTGGGGTGGAGTCCCGTTTTACCCTACTAGGCAGTCCAGTACACACACACACAACACCTGTAATATGCACACAACACCTGTAATACACACACAACACCTGTCATACGCACACAACATCTGTAATACGCACACAACATCTGTAATACGCACACAACATCTGTAATAGGCACATAAAGTCTGAAATTCGCACACAACATCTGGTAATAGGCACATAAGATCTGTAATTCGCACACCTCACCTATTCTACTCACACACACACACTTCCACACAGATACCCTTACTCTGCAGACAACACACACACTTCCACACAGATACCCTCATTCTGCAGACAACACACACACACACACACAATTCCACTCAGATACCCTTACTCTGCAGACAACACACACACACACACACACACACATTCAATTGTACAAACCAACCTGCTAGAACCAAGAGACGAACAAACATGGTAGTAGTGGTGTTGGTAGTGACCTCTGGTGGCGATACACGAAAAACTAACTTAATGAGTGATGTTGTGGGACGATGAGTGATGATTAAAATCTTGTATATTTTTTTTTTTGTGTTTTTATTTTTTTTGTGGTGACAGATAGATAGACAGACAAACAAACAAACAAACACACAAACAGCTATAGTGGTGATGCTGGGAAGGATTTGTGTGTGTTATGTGGTCTATAATATCTTGTGGTGAAAGGTAGATTGATTATTGTTATTATTATTATTATTATTCGTGTGTACGTGTGGTGAAGGAAATTATTGATGACAGTTGATTGTGATTGATGGAAATGTGTGGTGATTTTTTATTTATAGCTTGTGGTGATATAATGATGGTGATGATGATGATAAAGATTTGTGATGAAGATGGGTAAATATTAAAGGTGCAGGGGAGTAGGTGAATATTAAGGTGAATGTGTAGGTGTTCAATTAGGCCACGGTCAGGTGAATAAATATTTGTTCAGGTGAGTCAAAAAAAGGACTATATATATATAAATGATTTTGAAAGGTGAATGAGATAGAGTATAGAGTGTCAGGTGATATCAGGTAAACAGTAGGTGAAAGAAAGCGATGCCAACAGGTGAAACGAGTCAATTAGTCAGGACAGGGTGAGTGAGTGGAGTGAGCCAGGTGGGGTGAGGAAGCAGCGGTGGTGTGGTTCAGGCCAGGTCAAGGAACACACTGATTCTCATTGCCTTCCCTTCCTCTTATATACCCTGCTCTTCTCTAGCCTAAAGGGAGAAAGGTCTCATCTCCTCATTAACCTTCCTGTCCCTCTTACCTTTCTGGATCGCTTAACTCCTTCCTGAATTCCCTTCCTTTCCTTCCTCTCTCCCTCCCTCCCTCCTTCCCTATCTTAATCCCTCCCTTCTCCTTTCCTCCCTTAATCCTTTCTAAAATTTCCTCCCTTAACCCCTTCTAAAATTCTCTCCCTTTCTCTCCTTCCCTTCCTCCCTTCCTTCCTACCTTCTCTCCCTTCTCCCCTCCTCCCTTAGCCCTTCATAAATTCCCTCCTTCTCCCCCCCTCCCTTAACCCCTTCTAAAATCTCTCCTTTCCTCCCCCTTCCCTCCCTCCCTTTCCTTTCTTACCTTCTCTCCCTTCTCCCTCCCTTCCTCCCTTACCCCTTCATAAATTCCCTCCCTTCTCCCCCCTCCCTTAACCCTTCTAAAATTCCCTTCCTTTCCTCCTCCCTCCCTCCCTCCCTCCCTTTCCTTTCTTACCTTCTATCCTCCTCCTCATCATCCCTTTCTCTACTTTAACATCTTCCTTTCTAATCTTCCACCATTCTCTCATTCTTTCCTTGATCTCTTTCTTTACAATCTTCACCCACTCCTTTACCTCCTTCCTTTCATCCACACACACACACACTCTCTCTCTCTCTCTCTCTCTCTCTCTCTCTCTCTCCTGTGTATATAGGCCTAACTACTCTCTCTCTCTCGTCTCTCTCTCTCTCTCTCTCTCTCTCTCTCGTTTGGACCGTAAGGTCTGTTGTGGTCTGTGTTTCTATGTAACTCTATGTAACTCTCTCTCCTGTGTATAGCCAAACTAACTCTACTCTCTCTCTCTCTCTCTCTCTCTTCTCTCTCTCTCTCTCTCCTGTGTATAGCCAAACTAACTCTAACTCTCTCTCTCTCTCTCTCTCTCTCTCTCTCTCCTCTCTCTCTCTCTCTCTTGTATATAGCCTAACTACTGTCCTCTCTCTCTCTCTCTCTCTCTCTCTCTCTCTCTCTCTCTCTCTCTCTCTCTCTAAATATCTTCAGGTAGCCTATCAACGTCAGCGCCAGTCATAACCCCAGAAGCTACCCATTACCCACAGTGGTTTATATACCTAACCACTCTAACCTCTCTTAACCCATTCTATCCCTTAATTCATTCCTTCATCCCTACCTCCCTCCCTTCTAAAATTCCCTCCCACTTCCCCCTCCCTCCCTCTCTCCCTTAACCCCTTTCCTTTCCTCCCTCCCTCCCTCTCTTAACTCTTAAAATTCCCTCCCCTTCTCTCTCCCCCTCTCTCCCTTAACCCTTTCCTTTTCCTCCCTTCCTCTCTTAACTCTTAAAATTCCCTCCCTTCTCTCTCCCCCTCCCTCCCTTCTAAAATTCCCTTCCTTTCTTCCCTCCCTTACCTCTTCTAAAATTCCCCCCTTTCCTCCCCCCTCCTTCTCATAACCCCTTCTAAAATTCCCTTCCTTTCCTCCCCCCTCCTTCCCCCCTCCTTCCCCCCTTTCCTTTTCTACCTCCTCCTCCCTTTCTCTACATTAACATCTTCATTTCCAATCTTCATTCTTTATCTCCATTCGTTTTTTGTTTTTTACTTCCATAGAGAGAGAGAGAGAGAGAAGAGAGAGAGAGAGAGAGAGAGAGAGAGAGAGAGAGAGAGAGAGAGTCAGAGTTAGGTGTACACAGGAGAGAGAGAGAGAGAGAGAGAGAGAGAGAGAGAGAGAGAGAGAGAGGAGAGAGAGAGAGAGAGGAGAGAGAGAGGAGAGAGAGAGAGGTGACGAGGAGAGAGAGAGAGAGAGAGGTGTACACAGGAGAGAGAGAGAGAGGAGAGAGAGGAGAGAGAGAGAGAGAGAGAGAGAGAGAGAGTTATATACAGTATAGATAAAGTTACAAGGGATAAAAGCTATGATGTGTGTGTGTGTGTGTGTGTGTGTATATACCTAAGGAGGAATGAATGAATAGGGGACAGAATACATACATATATACATACATACGGTACATAACATTTGCTTCTCTCCCTCCTTTCCTATACCCCTCCTCTTTTCCTCTCTCCTTTCTCTCTCCCTTCCTTTCTCTCCCTCCCTCACTTCTAACCTCTTACACTTCTATTTTTTCTCTCTCCTTTCTCTCTCTCTTTCCTTTCTTTTCTCTCCTTCTCTCCTTACCTCCCTCCTCTTCTACTCTTTCTCTCTCTCTCTCCTTTCTTTCCCTCTCTTTCTACTTTCTCTCCTTCCCTTACTCCTCCTCTTCTACTCTTTCTCTCTCTCCTTTCTACTTTCTCTCCCTCCCTCCCTCCTCTTCTACTTTTCTCTCACTCCTTTCTTTCTATATAATTATATACTTTTCCCTCCTTTCCTCCTCCATCATCTTTTCTCCCTCTTCCTCTTCAATTTATATTATTTTATCTATCTCTCTTTCTCTTCTTCTCCATTTTTTCTTTCCCCTCCATTCACTACTACTACTACATTATGACTTGGGCCTCGGTAACGGCAAGGAAACCTATGTCCAGAGACGGAATACATACAAATTTAATGTACAAACACCTGAGAGAGAGAGAGAGAGAGAGAGAGAGAGAGAGAGAGAGAGAGAGAGAGAGAGAGAGAGAGAGGGGGGGGGGGACT
>JAWQEG010004224.1:0-85000 GCA_033782935.1 Petrolisthes cinctipes
GTGCTGGTGTCTCTCTCTCTCTGTCTGTCTCTCTCTCTCTCTCTCTCTCTCTCTCTCTCTCTCTCTCTCTCTCTCTCTCTCTCTCTCTCTCTCTCTATGTGTGTCTCTCTATGTGTGTCTCTCTCTCTCTGTCTCTCTGTCTCTCTGTCTCTGTCTCTGTCTCTCTGTCTCTCTTCCATTCCATCGTTTTCTTTATCCACCCTCTCATCATAATTTCTCTCTTCCCTCAACTGTTTTCATTCTTCTTTCCCACTCAACTCCCACTCCCTCACTCACGCTTGCCGCTAATTCAATATTTCTCGATTGCCTTAGTTCACCGGGGTCAAATCACTGCCCACTCCACTGCAACCCACTCCACTCCTCACGTTTACACTCTCTCATCCCCACTCACTCACTTTACTTTACCATTTACTTCACCCACCACTCAGCCCATATCACTTTCTCTCTTCTATCATCATTACCTGGACATTTCTCTTCTGAACTCTCTCAATGTATACTTCCTCCACTCTCGTTCTCACCTCTTTCCTGTCCAACTCCCTAATGTAAGAGTTAACCGGTACTCAATATTGTAACACTATTTTCATCCATCTTTCCTCCATAATACGACTTTTGCTCCTTCAAACGCAATGTGTCTAGGCATCTCGAACGAAATTAGACATGATTTTGGAGTACTCTTTCTGTATTTTTATAGATGAGGACGATCAGTTAGCTCACAGCCTTTAGTCCTCATCTTCTTTTAATATAGAAATTAAAATTCTACCCCTCTCGACCACTCATTTTACCTACCACTCCACTTTTCCACTCCACCTATTCCCTCACTCGTTACCCTACTCCTACCTCTCCACTCCTTCCCACTTCACCATAGGTCTCGGAGCCTCGAATTCCGTGCATGTACTTTTTCTCCCTTGGGAGTGTAGTGAATGTACAGGAGCAGTTAAGGTTCTCGGTGCACGGTGGGTTCGATGCCTACCTACCATAACAAATGACTCATGTACTGGTGTTGTTGGAGGGTCGGTATGTCTGGGTGTGGTTGTTGTGGAGGGTCCCTATAATAAAATGGCGAATTATCAACCAATTCAACATACTGTACAGCATATCATCGCACTTTGCATCATAATTTTCATGGGAGATGTGTATTAAATGACGGTGGTAATTAATCTATGTATTTTAAGGATAAAATTATGTATCCCATTAAGGTTATATTTTGTAGCCAAGTAAGTTTTGCATAAAATCATCTAATCCCAAGTGAAGTCCTAAGCAAATTTTTCCGTCACATTCCTCCTACTGATATAAACTCTCTCCCCACTATCATCACCAACAATAACAACACATCCACGCATCACCAGAACCCCGTCCACCCACACACACACACTCATCTTTACAGCCACAGATCCATCTTCGTCCCTCCATCCACCATTTGTCTCGCCAGTGTAAATCCCCGTCCGTTCCCCAAGCTCCAGAGGCTCTCACGGTAGCTGGCCCAAACGACACGGCCTCCCCTTCCCAGTAGTGTATTATGAGGCCTTGTTTCGTGGTCGCCCCATTGAAGGATAGCATTAGGTGTCTGGCAATGGATAGATGGATAGTGATAGGTGGATTGAGGGCGCCCTATACGTGTTTGTTTCCTCTCAGGACGTTTGCGCCAGTTATTACGTTTTGCCGTAAAGTGGTGTCTTTGTACAGTTGCCTCGTGGTATTGTGATATGTCCTGTGCTGTATTTGTTCAAGATAAATTGGGATTGCAATTATTTTATGAGGGATTCAGTATGTTCATTTTATCAATTCAATCCCACTATAACTTGACGGCTAAGATCTTGCATAAAAGTAGTGTTGCCAAAGTATAAATAAGCTATATCATGAATGGAACCAATATAAATAAAAAGGGTTTCGTTTATACTCCCATCGCATGGATATCTGACCTCAGATGGTATTTAGGTCGTCCACTAGAAAC
Organism: Petrolisthes cinctipes; assembly: GCA_033782935.1. NCBI lineage: Eukaryota > Metazoa > Arthropoda > Malacostraca > Decapoda > Porcellanidae > Petrolisthes > Petrolisthes cinctipes. Next base: position 1,952 of record JAWQEG010004224.1, read on the forward strand.
TGTCACCTGCAATGCAATGCTATTACATTCTAAACAGGAAGCAACATAAGACGAAAGATGTAGCTACTACTTGGGGTAATAATTTATACAATCATATACAAATGCTAAGATCTGTAGAAACGCATCTGTGATAGTTTTTCCAGTTCACGAATTTCGTTCCCTAAAATGTGTATCCCAGCCTGACACAATCTAACCTGAGAGTACCTAACTTAATGAAGCATAACATAGCATAACGAAGAGTAGCATACGAAGAATAACATAATGCAGCATAACAAATACAACACAATATAATGTTTATAGCAAGTAAATACCTTATGATCAACCTTGTCTGACCGTATCAATATTAGTATAACACAATATAACAATATACCATGATATAACACAACATGACGCAGCTTAACGCAACACAAAAATGAGCAATCAAATATAATACAACGTAGCTTTATTGTATCAGAAACGCACTTTAACACAGCACAACTCAACACAATATAATCTAAAGCAATTTGAGAAGAAGCTGACACTCGTATGAAATAAAGAAGTGTTGTTCGTCAGGGATGTAGAATAGAGCATACAGCCAGAGTACACCTGCCAGACTGGACGGGACACGAGTAGAGTACATGGTTGGTGAGAGAATGATTGATATCTCAGGTGTGTGTGTGTGTGTGTGTGTGTGTGTGTGTGTGTGTGTGTGAGAGAGAGAGAGAGAGAGAGAGAGAGAGAGAGAGAGAGAGAGAGAGAGAGAGAGAGAGAGAGAGAGAGAGAGAGAGAGAGAGAGAGAGAGAGAGAGAGAGAGAGAGAGAGAGAGAGAGAGAGAGAGAGAGAGAGAGAGAGAGAGAGAGAGAGAGAGAGAGAGAGAGAATTATACTTCCTGGTAACTCATAATAATTACCAGGTTATTGTGGGATGATTTTCCTTTCCCAATTTTCACCTTTCACCCTCACACTCCTCCACCTGTTCCCCTACCATTCTATCTTCACCTCGACCCATCTCTCCTCACCCCCAAACACTTCTATCCTCATTCCAACCCTTCTCTCTTACCCCCAACCCTTCTCTCCTCACCCCAACCCTTCTCTCCTCACCCCAACCCTTCTCTCCTCACCCCATCCTTCTCTCTTACCCCCAATCCTTTTCTACTCACTCCAAAACCCTCTCTCCTCACCAATAACTCTTTTCACTTCACTTCAACCCTTCTCTCCTCACCAATACCCTTTTCTCTTTACTTCAACACTTCTCTTCTCACCCCTATCCTTTTCTCCTCACCTCTATCCTTCTCTCCTCATCCCCAACTCTTCTCTCCTTACCCTGATCATTATCCCCTCACCTCCATCTCTTAAAAACTCATAAGGGTCATCACCTGACAACATGTAGATATCCTTAAGACCGTATACAGTCACACGCTCATCACATCACCAATAGATCAGTGTGTGTGTGTCGCTCTCTCTCTCTCATTCCGTCCATTATTTACTTGCGCAAATTTCTGTTTCCTAACTTCTTTTATTTTCACCTGCATCCTCAATTTCAACACATGACTAAACACCTCGAAATCTGGTTGAAAGCAACAAAACCAGGAACAGTGCGATACGTAAAGCAGCTATGATTATACGGTAAGCATTATTTTAATTGTTCAGAGTTTTAGTAAGTGTGGTTTTACCTGTTCTGTTCATCGCAGCGGATCTTATATTTTTGTTCACCCTCATTCTCATGCAAACGTCCGCCGCCTCCGCCTCTCTCTCACTCTCTCACTCACACACACACAAAAGCACACACACAGAGAGGTCCGCTCCCTCACATTCCATCCCTCCTCTTACAGCCCTGTCCCCAGTTTCTCCTCCATTCCTTTCACTATCCCCCACCTTCTCACACATCCAGTCCCACCCTCCCTCTCCCTCTCACACCCAGTCAATCGTTCCTGAGTAGTCTCCAGTCTGTGTTGAGTGATGCCTGGACCGTACTGGGTATTTCACCTTTACTTGACCTCCTCACCTTCATCTGTATCCTTACGCACTCACACACACTCTGTCTCTGTCTCTGTTTCTCTCTCAGTTTGTTTTACTTGCACCCTCTCATAACCCACCTCGCACTAACCCGAGGAATACATTTGTAGTTCCAGTGAAAAGCATTCCTGAAATAAGCTATAATTGACTAATGATCGTTTATCTAATTTGTTCTATCACAATTTCCTGGCTCGGATCAAGTGTTTGACCCACAGTGCAGTGAATTCAGTATATACAATAATCCACTTCAGAGTAAAACTAATTTACCGATACAATACAAATTCGAATCTATTGTATCATCACAAAAGTGGTTTATTGTGGTTTGAGTTTAACTAAATGGCGTGGAATAGCAAATGTTTAATGTTCATGGCTATGCGGTTTGGTTCAAAGGTAAGGTAGATTAGTTGAGCTGTGAAGCGTGGGGTAGCTATTGTGATGACCTTCATTGTGTGTGTTTGTATATGTGAGTGTGTGTTTTTGCGTTTGTGTGAATTGTGTGTGTGGGTGTGGGTGTGTTCTTGCGTTTGTGTGAATTGTGTGTGTGGGTGTGGGTGTGTGGGAGCAAGTGCGAATGCCTGTGTGTATATGTATGTGTGTGAGCAAGTATGTGTGTTTGTGTGCATATGCATGTGTGTGCGTCACTGTGAATGTGTGCGCTTGTGTGTGTCTGTGAGTTCCTTCGTATGTACAGTCGGCGGTAAAAGTCCTGTCGCTACGGCAGCCAAGTCATGAAGTACAGTATGGAAATATAAGCTTCACAAGCTGGTAACTTAAGAACCATAATAGTTTATCAATTTGCCTCCTGATTATTATAATTCTGTATGGTGAATGTGTTTGTTGGATTATTAACCCGTATAAGAATAACCTGATGGAGTATTAAACGAACTCCAGCAGCAGGTATGAGACAGGATAAGCGTTGTAATTGGTTCACTGTTATGTAGCATGATTCAAGACATAAATAATATACTAGGGATGTTAATATGGCTCATGATTGTACTGTACGTCCTCAGGGATTAATTAATGGGGATATTATACTTTTGGTACATTAGAGTGCCTTGATTTCTGCCAAGTATGCTAGGAAACAGGACCAGATTAACAAAAATAATGAAGGCCCGTTGTTGTTTGGAATAGTTTGGGGGAATCAGTTGCTCCAGATTTACCAATTAACACTGTACCATCATCCCCCACTAACCACACACGAGGCAACAAAAGGTTCTGAAGTATAGTTAAGTACAATCATCACTGGAGTCACCTGATCACCCGAACACTTGCAAATGAAAAACCTAGAATAACTGCAGCACATTTGTGACCGATGAACGTGTTTAAATTAATACACCAATGTAAAGTAGTGGAAACATTTTCTGTAATTGTACTCCTGTTGATGTAATTGCCGTTAACCCTTGAACAATGAGATACCGATTTTTTTTTTCTTTCGTGGCATAAATGTATTGCACAAGTAAAAAAAAAAAATCATTTCTGGCATGGATTTATCAAGTTTGAATTACATCGTATGACGTTGAGAAAACTTGGCTTACATACCTGCGTCATCGGCTGCTAGAGAGCGAAGCAAATTACAACTGTAAAATAACTGGAAACTGAAGCATACTGTAGAAAAAGAACGAAAAGACCTGAAATTGAAGTATTTAGGAATGACTGGAGACTGAAGCACAGAACGATTGGAGGTTCTACCATGTTAGAGACTCAATTAAACTGAAAGTTTAAGCAGGTAAGAAGCAAAAAGAGACTATATAGTTAATTAAGCAAATAGAAAGCAAACAAGAACTGCAACACATTCATTGTCCGATTACAGTTCACATTGGCGTGACCAGAGGGTGGGGGTATCAACAATTGTATTTACAGTAGGTGCATAGGGAATAGTAGACAGATAAAGCCAACCAACCAACTAACCAACCACTCACCGATGAAAATTATACAGTGGGGGTCGCATGGTGATCAAACGTGGCGTGGAATTTTAATCTTATATAAACAGGTTGCATTTAGCCATAGCTTGCGGTGCTTTACGCTCTAATAACCCGTACATATCGCACAGTGCACGCCAGAATCCCTCCCGAGCCTACCATTCACACATTAATAAGGATATTGTGGTGCAGACAAATGATTATGCCCCTGTGTATAGTACCCGATCAGCAAATGTAAATAGGTGGATATTTAAAAAGGATACGAGGAATTCGAAAAAAAAAGTGACCGATGCTTTAATAGTCACGATCAAAACAAAAATATCGAATTACAGAGACAGAAAGAGGATTGCATGAATGAAGGTTAATACCCACACAATAACAATGACTGTGAGTGAAAAGTGAGTGTGGTATGAACATAATTATATATAGCCTATCAGGAATGAGTGCAGTAAAAGTGGATTTGTTGGGAAGTGTGTGTGAAGTTACGAGAATCGACAGAGAGAGAAATTCCTGGCTGGAGCCCCGACTCAGTAAGAAAAAGAAATGGACCCTTGAATGCGATGAAGATAACAATGACTTCTGTACATTTGCATTGTCAAGTTTATGAATATTTGTTTATGTAATTGTGTGTGTGTGTGTGTGTGTGTGTGTGTGACAGAGAGAGAGAGAGAGAGGAAAACTGTGTATATAATTTTCTAGAGAGAGCACATGCAGGTCCTCCCTCACGCCTGAAGTGTCAACGAGCCGACTTTTCCCTCCACTCTTCCGTAATTCCCATTCTTCCACTAAGCCGTAAAGTGAAGTAAAGTAGCGCGTCTTTTGAACAGGTGTCCAGGCAACTCTCTGAGAGACTTAAGGGGAACATTTTGTTTTGGGGGGGAATTGGAGGGATACTGATTCCTCCAATCTGTGCCAGAAAACAGGTCACTTCAGTATACACGTAGGGGAGCTGTTGACTTGCATTGTTCAGAAGGCTGCGTAAACTCCATTTTGCCCCAAACTGATGACTCCCTTAAGAGTCCTCCTGGAATATTGTCAACGCAGGAGATAACTGACTCCTTCAATCTGTGCCACAAAACAGCAGCTATACCGAAGGAGTCAGTCTCGTAGTATAGTTTGAGGGAATCAGTAGCTTACAGTTTGACGACAAACATCAAACAACAAGCTTCTTAGCCTTTGTGCGACAGGGATCCTTGTCACATAATAGTCTTTAGGTTAATAATATTGTGTGCGGCAATACGTAACACTTTTTCAATTGCTGATGTAAATAACGTTTAGCCTTTCGACATCAACTGTGCTTCCCACCGACAATATAAATCGACTCCTGTTATTAAAGGATAATTGGAGAAGTTGCCAGCAGCTATCTACAGGATAAGGCTGATTTCACATGTACATTCCATGTAAGCATTACCAAATTTTGTTACGTAGGTACAACTCAGTCTTCTTAGTCACCATAAAAGTTGGACATCCACAGGCCGCACTAAACCATACCTCACCCGCCTAGTTATACCTATCTATTTTGCATCGCCTTCCCTTGAAATATTATTGAAATTATCTCAAATCGTTCGCATCTGGGTATTATGCGACTTTCACAAAGCCTCACAAAGCCCACTGCCTCATACACAGTTCAGTATATATACCTTTGAGAGCCTCTAGGAACTCCCGTACAGAGGGACCTAACCCCTGAGTATTGATTTCCTTCATTTTCTGTTCTTCATCCTTCATTTTCTAGTCAGTTGTGTTTCGTTCTGATACGCGGGTGCTATTAAAAAATCATTTGTTTAGGCGTATTGGAGAATTATTGATTCCTTCAAACTATGCCTGGCAACAGATTAGCACTTTAATATACCAGTAGGAGATGTGTTTTGTAGCATGGTTGGAAAGAATCAAATGCCCTCTCAATTCGCCGACAACAATGACCCCATTAATACCCTGCGAATTTGTTTGGGTACTGATGAAATCATAGATTGACCAGGGTACAGGGAAGAAAATGTGTTGGTGTGATACCCGCTGACTAAGTGAACCGACTCTAGTGTTTTTGGTCATCCAAGTCTGTGTGTCACTTCTCCAATCACCTGTCTCTTCCCAGGCAAGTTGAGGGAAAGTCTGGAAATTGGCATGGGATCTGGTGATGGTGGTGGTGGTGGTGGTGGTGGTGGTGGTGGTCGGGGTCGGGGTCGGGGTCGGGGTCGTGGTTGTGGTGGTGAGTATAAGACAATAGGGGGAGACAAAGCTTTGAAGATGGAGAGGAGAGGAGAGGAGAGGAGAGGAGAGGAGAGGGGAGGGGGAAATTGCAAAAAGGGATGACAGAGGAAGCTTGTGCAGGTAACTAATAAAGCAAAACCCAGAGAGAGATTTGGAATATGAGAGGGATGGAGAGGGATAGTGAGAGGGAAGGAGAGGTAAAAGTGCACGATGGGGTGAAATAAAAAAATTGTGTAGGTGGATGGTAAAGAAAAAGTGCATAGAAGGATAGTGGAGGAGCAGAGGAAGGGGTAGGAAAATTTGTGAATATTTTGTACGTGAAGAGATAAGAAAGCTTGCGATGATGCCAAATTAAATAAAAAAAGGACATCTGAATTAGAAAGCTTTGGAGATTTATTATTTGAAAATATTGTAAATGTGAAGGAACGGGACGGTATGCAAGACCTTTAGTGGAGAATAGGAAGGCTAATAAATGTGCAAGCAGGGGAAGGAGAATAAATATTAACGAAGTTTAAGGTGAGAGAGGGGCAGTGTGAGAGTTATAGATAAGGTAAGGGAATCAGTTACGAGTATAGTGATGGTATGAGTTAGAGAGAAGGATTTACAGAGGAAGGTCGGCTGGGGGCGAATGAAAGTCTTGGAGAGCAGACTTACTCAAGGGAAAATGTGCAATGGTTTGTAGGTGGAAGGAGAATGAGAATTTGGAGAAATGGGCAATGGTTTGTAGGTGAGAGGAAAGTTAGAATTTGGGTGAATAGATTTAATTAGGAGGGTAATGTCAGATGGTTTGGAGGTGAAAGAAGAGTGTGTGTTTTGGTGCCCCTCCTCTAATCCCCCTTCCCTACGTAATAGTAAATTATTGTTTATGAGGCCCAGGGTGCCTGGACTAAATATTAGGCTCTTATTGTATATAATGTTATATGGTGGTGGACAAATGATTGAATAATAAATGTTTAATAATATCTTGATATATTCAACACCCTGTGCCTTTCATGTGTAAGATTCACATCATGTTTGTGACTGATTTTCCTGCATTTTCTATATGGCTTTAATATAATAATGGTTTCTTTAATGTGTACTTCCCAGTAGAGAGGGAGAGAAGAGGAGGGAGGGAAGAGACAGAGGAGGAGAGACAGGAGGGAGAGCCGAAGTCGTTTGTTTCGTTCCTTGTTGTAATAGGATTAAGGCCGGCGTCATCTTACTCTCTGCTTTCGGCTTCTTCCTGAGAGGTCGTCGGTAACTTTGTTTTGCCCTTACAAGCTCTCAGGTTTGCAATGGGGCCGTCAAGGAGGAGGGTAGTAGAGGAGGAGGAGACGCATGACAGACGAAGGTAAAGGGGGACACATGTATGTCTATGGGTGTGGGAGGATATACACTGGTTTCTTCATTTAATGGAAGTTTATTAGACGTTTCTGTGAATATATTGCAAACCAAGAGAAAAATATACCGAACGCTTTATGTACCAGGGAAGCATCTAGTATTTAATGTCCATCAGCCGAAAGGAACAAGGAAAAGTTTGCAAGATAAAAATGAAACATACTTGATTCACACACACACACACACACACACACACACACACACACACACACACACACACACTAGCACAGCCCGGTGGTGTAGTGGTCAGCGCGCTCGGCTCACATCCGAGAGGTCCTGGGTTCGAATCCCCGGTCGGGTGGAGACAATTTGGGATTGTGTCCTTAATTGTGTAACCCCTGTTCACCTAGCAGAGAATAAGTACGGGACGTAAGTCGAGGAGTTGTGACCTTGCTATTCCGGTGTGTGGAAAAAAAGGTTCCAACCTTACCCAAAGATCGGTCACTACGAGCTCTGAGCTCATTCCGGGAGGGTAACAGTTGGTGAGCACGTGTCCAGGACGTGATCAAGACCAGGTGAAACACACACACGCATACCCATACACGCGCACACATACACAGACACGCACGCATACCCATACACGCACACACAGACAGACAGACAGACAGACACACAGACAGACAGACACATACACACACGAACACACACACAAAGTTCGCGACGGGAAATTACTACGAGCAGTCACAAAAGATCCTGATTCGGGCCAATAATGCCGCCCTTTTCTTCCTCCTCCCTCACTGTCTGACCATACATCACCATCACACCAACCACTCCCTCTCTCTCCCTACCTCTCTCTCCCTACCTCTCTCTCTCTCTCTCTCTCTCTCTCTCTCTCTCTCCTCTCTCTCTCTCTCTCTCTCTCTCTCTCTCTCTCCACCACCACCTCGCTTCGTCAGTGTCTGATTCAGTTCCTCCCTTCACTGGTGATGCCTCCTCCATCAGTCCAGGGAAGTAATGTGGCGGGGCAGAATCCTCCTTGGTCCGATGAGAGAGAGAGAGAGAGAGAGAGAGAGAGAGAGAGAGAGAGAGAGAGAGAGAGTTGAAAAGGAATAGTTGCGTTTGTCGTGTCATTCACTGTACTGTAATCCTCTGTGTCAGGTTAAAATTGGGAGGGGATCGAACGGCCGTCAGCACTACTACCATCCTGCCACCGAGATGGAGAAAGATTCAGTACAGCCAGCTTGTTCTTATTAACAACTCGATCCTTTAGAAATTGTACTCAGGAGTGTTTAGCCTTGGCTTAAGTGAGGATATTTTTGTACCCCAGTAAGTAGCCTGACAAACTTCCAGGAATGTAGTGAATCATCTGTATTGTTGGAGATGAAACAAGAGATCAGAATGCATTTATAATTATATGACGGAAAATTTCACAGTTATCAGCAAGAGTTCCATTCGTCCTGCTAGCATATAAAAATCCACATTATAATTCGTTCATAATCGTAAAAAAAAATAATTATTGCTTCATATTGATATACATATATTTGCTCGTTCACATTTCTTACGGATATTGTCGCAGTACTTTATAAAGTGTAAACTATTGAAAGACATGGAGAGAAGCTTTCTTTTGGAGGGAACTGTGCATATATAGTTATTCAAATCCTTGGTCATGCACATCTCCCCCAGCCCTTCTGTATATTTTCCTACCTAGCCAGCCATAATCCTAGACAGTGGAAGAAATTAGGGACTAAAAGAAAACACTAACCACCACCACCATCTGTCCCGTCAACACATACACAGCTCATTCATCCTATCATCACTAATACAACTAAATTCTCCATGCACCTTATACCTGAAGAGAGTTTTAACCGGGCCGAAATTAACGTTGTACAATTGCCTTCACTAGTAACGAGCACAGCGTTCGTTGGGTTTCGCTGAATGAGACACCACTGTGTTTTTGTATTAGTAGTAATAAATAGTAAATGAATGGACAGACCTCATTCCTGCTATAATATTCACCATAAGGACGTTATGTAAACAAACACAGTGGTGCCACATTTCGATAAGCTCACCGTACTCTGCGTTCGTTACTAGTGGAGGCAACTGTACATCTGGAGAACAATAGACCTGTTTTGATATTCAGTGAGTTATTTCTTACCCACAACTAAAATAATCTTTTATCACCTTTACTTCACGTATATTCGTTATCGTAACCACCTCATATGATGACCTTCTCATCACGTACAAAATCCATATTCCTTCAGTATCTCACCAAATCCTCAAACTCCCATTACTGCCTTCATTTTACTGCTTGTCCAATATAACCCCCCCCCCCTCCTCTACCTTGCCCCAACTCACCTGACTTCTCTCAGACCCAAACTGCCTTCCCCTCCCCCACCAACATTATATATACTGTATATCCCCCTTCCCCCTCTTATCACCATTACCAGTATCGTCATCCCTATCATCACTTTAGCCATCATCCTGCATCTCCTTACCTCTACCTGCCATCTTACAAACTGACATGTCCATATACTCGTATCCTTGACTAAAATATCCCCTTTCCCACCACGTCATTCCCTATTATGCCTCCACAAACTCCCCCTTTTTAACAATATTCTGCCCCACCTCACCCCATTTCCACAATTTCAACAATACACTTTCACACTTCACCCTGTTCCACTCTGTCTTTTCCAACTTCACACCACTCCCCAACTATCCTTCTCCACCTCACCCTATACCAATCTGCCCTTCCACACCTCACCCTGTTCGACTATAGCCCTTCCACATCTCACCCTGTTCCATTCCTTCCTCCCCCACCTCACCCTGTTCCACGCTGCCTTGCCACACCTCACCCTGTACCAGTTTGTCCTTTCACACATCTCCTTGTTTCCACTCTGACCTTCCCCTGTACCTCACCTTCCTATACTTTCCCTCTTCACCTCTCACCATGCCCCAACAGTATTCCCTCCCTTCCTCACATTACCACCATCACCCATCCCCACCATCCATCACCCCCGCCAGCACCCCGCCACACCCACGGGGAGCTGTGACCCCTCCCCCCCCTCCCCCCGCCAGCAGGAAGCCATCAGTATGTAAACCTTAAGATGGGCTTCATTGCTCCTCTAACTTCCCCGCTCGTGATGGATCCAGCAGCCGGGCACAGTTTGCATAGATTCATGAGGGATATCCAAGGGCATTACCTGGGAAGGGGGGGAGCGGAAGGGGGGGAGCAGAAGGGGGGGAGCAGAAGGGGGGGAGCAGAAGGGGGGCAGGAGAAGGGGGACAGGAGAAGGGGGACAGGAGAAGGGGGGAAGGAGAAGGGGGGGTGAAGGAGAAGGGGGGGAAGGAGAAGGGGGGGAAGGAGAAGGGGGGGAAGGAGAAGGGGGGGAAGGAGAAGGGGGGGGGAAGGAGAAGGGGGGGGGAAGGAGAAGGGGGGGGAGGAGAAGGGGGGGGAGGAGAAGGGGGAAGGAGAAGGGGGGGAAGGAGAAGGGGGGGGAAAGAGAATGGGGGCAGGAGAATGGGGCAGGGGAAGGAGGAGGAGATTAAGGGGAGGAGGACAGGAGAGGAAGAGGAGGAGGAGGAAGAGAATGGTATGGAAGGGAAGGTGGCAAGAACAATAGAAGGTGTAAGAGAGGATGGAAGAAAGAGGAGAGGAGGGGATGGAAGGAAATGGAATGGGACAGAGAAAGGAAGGGAAGGGAGAGGAGTAGAAAGGTGGGACGGCAGAAAAAATATGGCAGAAAAAAAAACTGTGTGTGTGGGGGGGAGGAGATGGAAAGAGGGAAGGAAAGAGAAGTAAAAAATAGGGAAAAGAAATGAGGGAAGGAAATACGTAGGAGAAAAGGAAAGAGGAGGAAATGAAGAGAAGGGGAAGGGATAGGTAAAGATGGAAGGGATAACGTAGCGAAAACTGAAAGAGTGTGTGTACAATAGGGGTCAAAACTGAACGAAAGGAAGGGAGATGGGAATAAAGAGAAGAGGGGTGGGAAGGAAGAAAAAGGAGAGAAAGATTGAGAGAGAGAGAAAGAAAGAAAAAAGGAGTTAAGTGGGAAAGGAAAAGGCGTAGAATGGAGAAAGCAAAATAATATGGAAAAGGATGTAGGAGGGAACAGAAAGGACAAGAGGAAGGAAGAAAAGTAAAACGAGTAGAGTTACACAAAGAGGGATAACGGAGGGAAGAGAAAGAGTAAAGAGGATATTGGAGGAGGAATATTATACTGAAAGATATATGGAAAAGGATAACAAAAAAAAAAAAGAATATAGAAAATATAACTGAGAACTCAAAAGGAAAGATTAGAAGAGACGAGAAACAAAGAGCAAGAGGAGAGAGACAAGGAGATAAAACAAAAAAAGCAGAAAAGAATAAACGAGGGATAGCGATGTGCGAAGGGTGAGAAACGAGAAGAGAGAAGAAAACTGAAGTAAAAAGGGGAAAAGAGGAACAGGAAGGGAAAAGAGAGACAGATTGGACTTACGTGCTCTGGTTCAAAAGACGAGACAGAAGAGCACCAACAGCCAAGAGCCAAGAGAGCCATACAGGCAAACAATAGATGATCTGACAAATTCTTAAGGGGGAAGTTCTGTGTTAGTAAATCTGGAGCAACCGAATCCTCCAAACTATTCGAAGCAACAGAACACATTATTTTTGCTCTTCTGGTCCTGTTTCCTAGCATACTTTGGAGGAATCATGGCACTACAATTTATCAAAAAAAAAATTACCTCCTTAAGGGAAGGTAATATGTAGTGGATGAACGAACAGGAGGGATGTTGGTTCCTCTACAGTACAACCCTATGGAAATATACCATAGAATCTCAATATTGTCACCTTCATAAACAAACAGCAAATGTAATTATTTCTTCTTATATTATCTAGACTTTGTTATAAGATGTGATTTATGCAAAAATCCTGAAATCGACGAAATATAATTTAGGCCATTTGTTTGCGAGGCTGACAATATACAAGCCAAGGACCTGCTTTATGCACAGTTGGGAAGGATTAATAGCCTTCAGTTTAGTCAATACTAATTTCCGCCCTCTTAGAAAAAAATAAACTAAATAGTATCAATAAGTCCCAGTGGCATAATTTTTCAAACGTGCTGCTATTCTTATTTTATATCGTTTATTTACCGGGGCCAAACCTACATATCTCACGTATTAACGTCAACACGACATCTGGCTGGTGTTAGAAATTGGTCATCTGTTTCCTTTAGAGAAGGAATGGAATTACTGACACCAATATTAAATTTCAACAGAGACCTTACGAAGTGCAGTGAGGTATGTACGAGTAATTTGAATGCCATACAGGTTCTTGTGACATAGTTCTCGAATTGCTAATGATTCCTTCAAACCAATGGACATGAAAAGACTCCATCAAAACAGGAATCACACATGTCACATTTTGAGATCTCAGTGACTCCCAGTTCTGCGACAACATCAAAGGTTTCCCTCCAAAGGCTCTTACGCCAATCCTTTACTGAAGTCGTGGGGGCCTTGGAGGGAGAATAAAGCACAACGTCTCCGAGTATAAGTAACATAAGAACTATTTTCCACAGTTGGTCGTTGGGTCACTACTGTTAGGAAGTTCTCAAATAAGAAGTGAGGAAGACGGTTCCCAGAAAGAATGAAAGACAGGAGTACAGTCGGCCTCAGGAATTCATACATAGAGCATTGGTTAAAAGGGGTTGTCTTTATTCTACACATACAGTAGGCATTGTTCTGCTGACTGATTCATTATTACCCAAATAACATTACTAGAAAAGTTTGGTGTTAGGAAATTGATGGACTGAATTTTCTAGTTGTTACGAACCCTGGATGTCACAGTGGTGTATACGAATTCCTGAGGCCGACTGTACATCAAAGAAGGATAATCCCAAAGGAAGAAAATGAAACGAATGAAAAAGAAGAGGAAGACGGGGAGAGAGAGAGGGAGGGAGAGGGGGAGGGAGAGGGAGGGAGAGGGAGAGGGAGGGAGAGGGAGAGGGAGAGGGAGGGAGAGGGAGGGGGAGAGAGGGAGGGGGAGAGGAGGAGAGGAACATGGATTGACGAGTAAGTGGAGAACAAAAAATAAGTAATGTACAGTCAGCAGCAAATGTCCCATCGCCACATCTGCCAAGTCATGAAATAAGTATGGAAATATAAGATTCACGGGCTCGTAAACTGAAAAAACAAATAAGTATATTGATTTACCCCCCCCCCCCCAGCCCTCCAGTATATTTTCCTACCTAGCCAGCCATAATCGTAGACAGTGGAAGAAATTAGAGACTAAAAGAAAACACTAACCACCACCACCATCTGTCCCGTCAACACATACACAGCTCATTCATCCTATCATCACTAACACAACTAAATTATCCATGCACTGTATACCTGAAGAGAGTTTTAACCGGGCCGAAATTAACGTTGTACAGTTGCCTTGACTAGTAACGAGCACAGCGTCCGTTGGGCGCAGGATCCAGGATCCTTTCTTCTCTTTTTTCTCCTCCTCCTCCTGCTCCTCCATCTATCACACACCCTCCTCTTCCTTCACACCTCTCTCACCACACCTCCCCTCCTCTCCCTTTCCCTTATTTCCCTTCTTCACCCCTCCTCCATCCACTTATTCCCCATCACCCCTCCACCTCTCCACCCCCTCTTCTCTTCCCCCACCTCCCCTGGTAACAGTATGCGTCTCGCGAGTTAGGGGATCGAGCGAGACCATCAAGAGAGGATAAAGGCGTTGGGGCCGTCCGTCATTACCACCTTAATTATTACTGATGGCTGGCTGGGGGGAAAAGGGGTGGCTGGGGGAGGAGGGGTGATTGGGGAGGTGTTGGTGCTTGGGGGGGGGGTTGATGGAGGTGTTGGTGGTGCTGGAGGAGTAGTAGGTGTGTGTTGGTGGTTGGGGAGAGGAAGGTTGAGAGGGGAAATGATAGAGAGAGATGTTGGTGGTGATGAAGACTGTGGAGGGAGGGGGTTGTTGTTGTTGGTGGGGAAGAGGGCGGAGGGAGGGAAAATTGAGGTGGGGGAGAGGGTAGAGAGAGGGGGAATGCTGGTGGGGGAAATGGTGGGGGAGGGTAAATGGTGATGGGAAGAGGGTGGAGGGAGAGGAAATGGTGGTGGGGTAGAGGGGATAAATGGTTGGGGAGGTGGGGAGGAAGGGACAAGACCAAGAGGTATAGGGAGGGATAAGGAGAGAGGGACTGAGGCTAGGAGTGTAAGGAGAGATATTGTGGACAGTAGAAGAGAGAGAGAGAAGGAAGAGGATTGGGGGAGGAAGGAGTGGGAATAGATAGTGGGGAATGTGTGGAGGAGTGTGGGTAAAATGGTGGGGAGAGAGGTATGGGGTCTAGAGGTGTGGGGAGAGGCGGTGGGGGAATGGGAGAACAGAAGTGAAGGAGTGGGAACGGAGAGGATAAGTGAGAAAGAAGAGATTGGGAAAATATTTTTATTTTATTTATTTACATTCTCTTTATCTATTTTTCAATCTATTTTTTCAAGGCAATAATTACATCAGAGTGCCTGAAAAGAGGGGATATATGGCACTAAAGCACATTACAAATACAATAGAAAATACGACATAAGAAAAAGCCAAAAAAAAAATAACACACACACAACCGGGAGAATTATAGATAAAGGCAATCGACGCAACGAAAAGTTACACCCATCCCTTTCAACTTAACTAAATCACATTAAAGGTCAAAATATATACCGATAGCTACCTGAGGATGTAAAAGAGCACAACAGTTACCCTACGAGGTTTGAACGCTATGATGATTTAGATGTGAGGATGAGAGAAGACTGCCCTAGACCCTATACAACATATAGGACGAAGGAGGCGGCGATAAGAGAGGTGGGACAACAAGTATGAAGGAAATAGAAGGAAGGAAGGAAGGGGCATTTGAACACAGTGACGAGTCTCGAAACCTGAGCTATAGTGGGACGACAGACAAAAACACTACCTGCCTACCTGCCTACTTTTCCCACACTGCACCAACCCGAGAGAAACAGCTAATGATATCTTGTGGGGTAGATATAATGTTTGTAGTAGAGCGTAGTGACGAGTCTCGAAACCTGAGCTATAGTTACACACGAGACAAAAATCCTATACCTACCTTCCACTGAACCAACAGGAGAGAAACAGCTAATGATAATCTTGGTGGGTAGGTATAATTTGTGTAGCAGAGGGCGACCATTACGTCAGTCAGTCAGTCAGTGTGTCTGAGGCGTGACTGACAGACAGACAGAATGGTTTGGCTGGGGAATAGTGAGGTGGATTGCAGTGGTTTTTTTTTTCTCTCTTTCTTTTTTTTTCTTTTTTTGTATATTTGAATCATGGTGTGCATTTTATTTTCAGAAATGAAGTCACTTTATTCACTTGTGGTACTTAGTCTGCGTGTTGGTTGGGATGTTGCTTGGTTAATGGAAAAAGTAACGAAAGAAATATTAAGGACAGACTTTGATCATGTAACACAGAATGATTGGACATTTTAAAACATAGAAATTATTTAAATATTGGTAAGCCTATATAAAGAATCATGGTTAGAAATTAATATAATCTGCATTTTATTGGTAAGAATGAGAACGATAATAAGTTGGTTATGTCAGTAAAATATATCTAATGTTTGCAGAGGTACACAATCAATCGGGTGATCTTTTATAGTCTTGTCTTGTCTGGTCTATATGTCTGTGTGTCTGTCCCTCTGTCTGTTCCTCTTCTTGTCTGTGTATCTGTATGTCTGTCTGTCTGTCAATATGTCTGTCTGTCCTTTTTTTTTTTTTTGTCTCTCTGTTTGTCTGTCTGTCTGACTGTCTGCTTTCATTTAGTTTTCATAAGACTAGAAGGTATTTAAGAAGGTACTGTATACAATAGTGCCATAACATTCGTCCCATTCTTTTCCCGGTCGTATTCCTATCGAGACCTTGTTCATTACATCTCCCAATCTCACCCATTGCTTTCACATTCTTCACCACTTATAAATCTACTCACAACACTACTGTCACCCCATTCATATTAACCTTCCATTTTGGAGTCTCATGGGAAAAGGGTAATTTATTTTGGTGATATTGATTCACAGACACTACATGGAGCCATTGCACTGTACAGTCGGCAAAAAAGGTTTCGTTACCATCCTTTTAACAGTGTGATGTAATGTTGGTACGCCTGACTGGTGAGTAAGGTGTGATGCGAGGGCCACCCAGGCCCACCCTCCGTGGCCCGTGCCCCTCCCTCAGTGTATCATGGGCATTCAAATAGGGATGACGTTGTTTCAAGTAGTGCTATTTTTTCTGGGGTTTTCACGGTTATTCTTGTTCTAAAATACCCAAACGCATTCCCTTTTGTTTAATAATGAATAGATTAATAGTAAGATTTCTTGAACACTCAAAATTTGATATAAAATCAGCTAAACTTTTGATATAAAAAAATTGTCACTGCCGCGGCCCGAGTATTATAGGCGGGGCGAAGACGATAACCGTCTCGGATGACGAGGCACCAGCTGCCCAGTCGGCGGGGTACCAACCCTACCGCACTTACCCATGTTAAAATTAAAGTAGGGGTGGTAACGAAACTTTTTTTGCTGACTGTACAATACCTGCTGGTCATCGTTCGTCATTAAAGTTGAAGGTCATTGAATATTACAAAACTATTCTTGGAAACACACTAGTGATTCTATATACGAGTAGTGGATCTTATTTTTATATAATCGTTTGGAGGAATTAACAACCCTTCACTTAACCCACCACAGACAGAATGACCCCAAAATAATACTCTTCTTCCCTGTGTCCTTCTCTTCCTGTACATCCTCGACCACGCTGCTCTCTACCGATGTAACCTTAAGGGTGTAATATACTTTTAGTACGGTACATTAGAGAGCCTCGATTCCTCCAGTAGATGCCAGGAAACAGTGTCAGATTAACAAAAATAATGGTGGTCTGTTGTATGGCATATAGTTTGGAGGAATTACTTTCTATGTGCAACCTCCTCCACCTTAATTAATATCACTCCATCTATTCTCCGTGACGAACCTTCCCACTTATTCCTTATGTGTGTTTCTCCGTGACGAACCTTCCCACTTATTCCTTATGTGTGTGTCTGAAAGAATTAACCCACTTAGTAAGATGTAATTATCGGCCAATAAGCAACACCACTGAGATAAAATAATGTCTCTCTTTCACACATAGGATTCAATTACCGTATTCTGTCGACATTTATGCTTCATGGCGTACGAGGCATAAGTTTATTTTATATGAGAACTCAAAGAAAGATATTAACTCGAAGAATTCTTATCCTTATTCTGTTTGATTAACTTAAGGAAATCTCTATTGTGAGCGAGATGGAGGTCGGATGATTCCTCCAAGTCTTGCCAGGAAACACACTAAGTACTTCAGTGTATTAGTATGAGATCTGTATTGTAGCTTATTTAGGAGGATTTAATAGCTCCTAGTTTTACCCACAAAAGAAGAAAAACCCCTGAAGGCTGTTAATATTCTCAGCATATCATTTAATTAAGATTCTTCAAGGTGTATATGTTAATTTTAAAAAGCATTGGCACCATAATTACAATTCCTGAGAAGTAAGAGTAAAAAAAAAAAGGATATATTCATCCATTACCGAGAATACTAGGATAAAAAACGCTGAAACAAGCTCACACACACACACACACACACACACACACACGATACTATAAAAACAGACAGACAGACATATAATCAGAGAAAAATAGCAGTAAAAAAATAGTGCGATAAAGAAAGAAAGGGGAGGGCGAGAACAATAAGAAAATGAAGAAGAAAATGAGAGAGAGAGAGAGAGAGAGAGAGAGAGAGAGAGAGAGAGAGAGAGAGAGAGAGAGAGAGAGAGAGAGAGAGAGAGAGAGAGAAGAAAGGATAGAAAAAGGGATGCGAGGCGGATGAAGGGAATATGAGAAGTTAAGGAATTGTGTGAAGAAAGTGTAGGAAGGTAATGCATTTCTTTAGAGGAATCAGAGCCTGGCAAGATATGGTGTACGGGAACGAGGAAAAGAATGAGGAGGAGGAGGAAGAACGAGGAGGGAGAAAGGAGAATAGAAAAAGGAGGAGGAGGACCACTAAGGGGAGAAAGGAAATGATAATAAGAAAAGAAAGAAGGAAGATGGAAAGGGAAAGGGGAAGAAAGGAGGAATACAAAGGAAATAAAACACATCAGACCTTTTTTGTAGTTACGAGGCTTTTTGGATACCAGTAGAGAGAAAGGATAGAATAGTGGAAGGCTCCTCCCCACCAACCAATTCCTCTAGCTGTTGCTGGTAATGAAACAGTTGGAAACCCATTATGAAAAACTTCGATGAAATTTAGGGCAGGAAAGAACGAGGGAAAATTGTTCTACTCTACAGTTGATGTAACAGTACAACCTAAAAGTGAAATAGAGTTTAGCCCGTAATGATCATTCTATTGTATGGCCAATAATGGGAGTCGGATGTTGCTTTGCTTTCGAAATATTTGTGTAGATGTTTCTTGAAAGTTTCTATTATGTTACAGTTTAATAAGTTTACAGGCAGACAATTCCAAATATATTCCACGGAAGTAAAGAAGATATGTGTTTAGCTTCATTCACACAGAAACATTTGCCCAAGAATTTATCTCCGTAGTTTCTTCTTGCGTTTGACTAGTCAATAATGATATAGTCGTGAATATTTAGATTACTAAGACCTTTTAACATTTTAAAGAATTCTATTTCGTCACCTCGTAATCTACGTTTCGTTAAATAATTTCAATTTTTTATTTCTCAATCTGAAAATCATTTTAGTTGTATTTTTTTTCCAAGATCTTTAAGGATATTGCATAATTTCGCTTTAAAATATAATTCTTACTTCGTTGTTCAACCATTTTGGTTCAGTTTTACCACTTAGGCTATACGTATGTTACAGTAGGCGATGGTGGACGTTACAGCGCTGTTTAGTTTCCCACGATTTGTTAAAGTCTAGATTCGCTAAAAATTCTGTCAAGTTTACGCCTTTGGGATTGTCCCTAAATTTGTCGAAGCCCGCCTTTCGGTAATTTGATACTTTTTCTTTACTAGAGTTTTCCTCGTCTTTTGAATGTTTAATATCGAATGTGAATTCCGGTCAATATTTACGTTACTGACTAGAATCACTCGATGATCGTCCGTGAAAAGAATAATATCTAGAATATTGTTTTCCAATGTTGGGTGTTCGACGTGTTGGGTTTAGGTACTTTATCTAAGATTAGTATATACAAAATTTCCAGAGTGAGAAATTGGGCCATCTCCCCAATTTGTTGCTGGCAATTTCTGGTGCAAAAGAACACTCAAGTTTTCTCATTGGGTTTTTCTTAATTTGTTAATATCGTCTGGGTGATCTGTAGATAAGGCAGATTAACATCTTTGAAGCATTTCTTAACAACTTATAACATCTGTTTATATTAGTGATTGTTTGCTTGGATAATTCGACGGGATGAAGACAGGATTTAACATAAAGTAGTACACCGCCGCCATTTCTCTGTTTTCTTTCGTTGCTGAAGAAAGTAAAGCCTGGGATGTCATGTTCTGCTAAGTAGCCTAATCTCTAATTGTAGTATTTAACCATGACTCCGTTATGCCTAAAGAAGAGGAAAGAATATAAAAAGGAGGAAATATGAAAGGAAGAGAAGTAAAAAGAAAAAGAAGAGAAATAAAATAAGAGGAAAAACAATAAATTATTCATGACATAAAGACACTGTAGGATGAGATATGATACACATTAGAAGGGCGTTCACTATAGACAGAATCCTCGTCCAATGTTTGGTGTCTGTCCCCTCCCTCGACAGGTCCCGCGTCTTCCAATATGTTTTACAAGTCTACGGGAATAGTCAACCATATAATATCACCTTCATTTTAATTAAGGAGGTAGTAGGTAGATGCAGTGTTAGTAAAGCTGGAGCAACTCATTCCACCAAACCATTCCAGGCCAAAGGACACCAATAATTTTTGTTAACCTACATGGTCCTGCTTCCAAAAGAATTTATTACCTACCCCTTTAAGGTGGTAATTCTTTTTTGGTACATTGGAGTGCCTTAATTCCTCCAAAGTATGCCAGGAAACAGGACCAGAAGAGCAAAAATAATAGTGTTCTGTTGCTTGGAATAGTTTGGAGGATTCAGTTGCTCCAGATTTACCAATACCAAACTCTCCCCTTAAACAAGAAAGGAGGACATTTACTCCCCTGCCTCTGCCTGCACCCTACAGATGGCCTTCTAAATGTAATGACTATTCCCTTGGCACATATCTTATATGTCCACTATATTTCGTTAATATAGGTTTATAACTTTTGGGGATACTTAATTACAGACAGAATGGAGACAGGCAGACAGACAAGTGGAAGCAAAAATATAACCTCTCCAAATTTGCTGACAAAAAATGGAATATAAGGAGAGAAAGGAAGAGTAGTAAGGTAAAGGGTACAATACATAGAAGAATAGTACAAAAGAGTAAGAAATATTATGACGCAAATAAATAACATAATAGAAAGAATATTTAAGAAATAAAATAAGAAAAAAATGCACTTGAAGAAAAAACAAAAAAAGAATTCAACAAATGGAGAAGAAAATCGAGGAAGGGAAGAAGAAAGAGGAGGCTTGAATGAGTAAATATAGAGTAAAGAAAAAGAGTGAGCGGAAGAAAAAAGAATGAGTGGAAGAAAAAAAAAAGAGAGAGGAGGAGGAGGAGGAGATGGAGGAGGAGAGAAATTAAGAAAGGAGAGGGGAGAGAATGGGAAGTAACCAAGTCAAGGGGGAAGTAACTAAGCATTGATGAACCAAGGTCTCTGTGGGAAGGTGGAACACGGATGGAAGAAGCAGGGAAGGGATGGGATGGGGCAGGGAATGGGGGGAGGGAAGGCAAAGGGAATGGGGAAGGGGAAGGAAAAGGAATAGGGGAGGGGTGGGGCAGGGAATAGGGGGAGGGGAGGGAAAGGGAATAGGGGAGGGGTGGGGAATGGGGAGGGAAGGGAACGGAGGAGGGGAGGGAAAGGGGGGAGGGGAGGGAAAAGGAATGGGGAGGGAAGGGAAAGGGGGGATGGGAGGGAATAGGGAAGGAAGGGAATAGGGGAGGGGTGGGGCAAGGAATGGGGGAGGGGAGGGAAAGGGAATGGGGAAGGGGAGGGAAAGGGAATGGGGAAGGGGAGGGAAAGGGAAGGGCAAAAGAAGGAGGGGAAGGGTAAGAGAAGGTAGTGGCAGCGTTGTCAGGGTAGGGGCGTGGTAGAGGGAGAGGGGCGGAGTATGGGCGGGGTAGATATAGATGTGGAAAGGGGCAGGGAAGGGGAAGGCAGGGAAAGGAGGGGAAGGTAGGGCAGGGTAGGGCAAGGCAGGAAGGGGAAGGCAGGGAAGGGGAAGGCAGGGTAATGCAAGAAATGGAAGGCAGGGTAAAACAAGAAAGGGGAATGGGAAAATAAGGGAGAATGGGGAAGGGAAAGACAGGGCAGAACATAAAAGGGAAGGCAGAGCAGAGCTGGAAAAGGGAAGGCAGAGCAGAGCTGGAAAAGGGAAGGCAGAGCAGAGCTGGAAAAGGGAAGGCAGAACAAAGAAGGATGGGCAGAGCAGGGTAGGGAAGGGGGAGGAGAAAGCAGGGCAGAGTACGAAAGGGGATGGGAAAGGCAGGGCAAACAGGAGAGGAGAATGGGAAGGCAACACAGGGCAGAGCAGGAAAGGGTAAGGCAGGGCAGGGCAGGGCAGGGCAGGGCAGGGCAGGACAGGACAGTCCAGGACACGAAAGGTTGGACACGTGATTAAGTTACCCTTGTGGTGAGTCTTGGATGTGTTAGCCCCTGTAATGTCATTCTCTCTCTCTCTCTCTCTCTCTCTCTCTCTCTCTCTCTCTCTCTCTCTCTCTCTCAATTCCCAAATAAAGCTACACACGCACACTAAGAAAAAATTCAAGAAAAAGAATGATGGGTATATGATGTTGTTGTTGTTGTAGTTCCCCAGACTGTGTGGCCAAGCAGTCCTGAGTCTGGTTGACCGAAGTCGCGCAGATGCTCAGACCCCCAAATAGAAGCCAGGGTGATAGTGAGATCTGTTTCTTCGAAGGCAACAGAAGAGGGGACTGCTGGCTCACGGGCATGTGCCCCAGAGCCAACAAACCCACCGTCTGTAGTCTTCCTTGTTGTGCCACCCAATCCAGCGATCTCAACAGCTACCCAGAAGGAATGAGAAATAGTAAGAGAGACAGACAGAACAGGGCAGGGTGTGGTAGAGGATGCCAAATTCCTCATTTCTGGATAGAACCAGCCCTCACCAGTGTGTTCTGGGTAGTTGAAAAGTGTGCTGGTTTGGGTAGATAGTATTTATATAGATTATAAAAAAAACTTTTGACAGAGTTCCGCACCAAAGGCTTATATGGAAATTACATCAAAAATGAGGAGTGCAAGGAAATTTTCTAAATTGGATGGAAAATTTTCTAGTAGGAACAAAACTTAGAACAGTACTAAGAGGGAACTATTCTCTATGGCTGAAGGTCACAAGTGGAGTTCCTCAGGGCTCGCTCAGTATTGGCACCAATAACGTTCTTAAATCATATAAATGATATAGGAGTAAATTTTACAGTTGACACTTATGTGACATTTTTCTGATGATGCAAAGGTACAAAGAACAATTTAAAATGAAGACTGCTGTTAAAAGGTACAAGAAGACGGACAAAATAGTTGACTGGAGTAATAAATGGCAGATGAGTTGAATGTAGACAAGTGTCATATTAAGTTTGGAAGAAGTGATAAAAGACCAAATTGGCAGTATAAGCTTGGTAATTAAGTGTTAAATGAAGTAGAGAAAGAAGGAGATTTGGGTGTAGCGATTAAAAAGAAATTTTTAGCAAATTTGAGAGTGACCTTCACTATTATAGACAAAAATGGTCAAGAAAATAATCACATCCTTTATAAGCCCTACCTTGCAATATGCTGCAGTAGTATGGAACCCACATTTAAAGAAACATATCACCAATTTAGAGAAAGTACAAAGAGCAGCAATGAGATTGGTACCAGGTCTAAGAGAACTAAGCTATGAGAGAGACTAGAAAACTATAGTTACCTAAACTGGAAGAAAGACGAAAGAGAGGAGATATGATTATGGTGTACAAATGGATCACAGAAAAAGAAAAGATAGATATAGAAAACTTGCCAACAAGGAATACCAACAATGAGAGGACAATAAGAAATTAATTAAAAGAAGAGGAGATAAAGATGTACAGAAATACAGCTTTCCTAATAGAGAAACGGGACATTACAACCTTGACTTAATACTATAAAGATACAAATAGGTAAAAATAGGTAAGGACACACACACACCTACACAGTCTCTTTTTTTCATCACCATCACTTCATGTCTAACCTTCTCTCTGTTTCATATTGTATTGTCTAGTCCCTCTCCCCTTTCCTCCCTCCCTCCCTTCCTCTCTTTTATTCATCCTCACTTCTCTCCCTTTCTTACCTTTATCTCCGTCAGTGGAAGAAGGGAAGGAAAAAAAAGAAATCTCGAACCCCTCGCGTCTCTGTGTGTGTGTGTGTGTGTGTGTGTGTGTGTACCGTAAATGCAAACACAATCAAGGACAGTTTAACTAACTCTCTTGGTTATTTTTTGAGCCTGTGTGTGTGTGTGTGTGTGTGTGTGTGTGTGTGTGTGTGTCCCCTATGATAGCCTATGTGTCTGTCCATATTCATACCCAAAGTTCTTTAGACAACGATGAGCGAGATGAGCAAATTGTGTGTTCGTATGTCTGTTTGTTTGACTGTCTGTTTTTTTTTTATTTACTGTCTATATCTTTGTTTGTTTGTTAGTCTGTCTGTCTGTCTGTCTGTCTGTCTGGCTGTCTGTCTGTCTGTCTGTTTGGCTGGCTGGCTGACTGACTGTCTATTTGTTTGCTTGTCTGTCTGTTTGTCTGTATATTTGTTTGTTTCTTTGTCTGTATCTTTATTTGTTCATCTCTCTGTTTGTTTATTCGTTTGTCTGTTTGTGTGTCTGTCTGTCTAATTTTTCCTTCGTCCACGGGTCCGTTTGTTTGACATTTCTTCATCGGCCAGTCCGTTTCGTCCACTCGTCTGTCTGTCTGTCTGTCTGTGTCTGTCTGTCTGTCTGTCTGTCTGTCTGTCTGTCTGTCTGTCTGTCTGTCTGTGTCTGTCTGTCTGTGTCTGTCTGTCTGTCTGTCTGTCTGTCTGTCTGTCTGTCTGTCTGTCTGTCTGTCTGTCTGTCTGTCTGTCTGTCTGTCCAAACCGTATATTCTTTCATCCTTACTTTCCATTATCTCTCCATCCATCCGTCTCATATATATATCCGTTCTTCTTCCATCCTTTCATCCATCCGTCTATTTTTCGTCCGCCCGTCTCCCCTTCCTTCCTTCCATCCATCCATCCATCCATCCATCTGTCTGTCTGTCTGTCTGTCTGTCTGTCTGTGTGTTTGTATGATAGTAGGTCGGCCCGTCTGTTCGTCTCTGTCCGTTCGTCTGTATGTCTCTCTGTCTGTGTGTCTGTGTCTGTCTGTCTGTCTGTTTGTGTGTTCGTCCGTGTCCAACGCTTCTAATATATGACTGAAAAATAGCGACGGGGAATTTTTAGCGACGGATATACCATGTTTTTATTAAATATCTCCATAAACACGCAACCAAGCTCACACATCTTCCCAAACACACACACACACACACATACATACACACACACACACACACACACACACACACACACACACCAACTCATACCACTCCTCTCTCGCTCTCTATCTCTCTTCCACACGTACACTCTTTTACACACATTTGATTAAACACTTCCACATCAAATCATCCCCCTCCCTCTCTTTCTCTCTCTCTCACACACACACACACACAAGCTCATCCCACCTTCCCCACACACACAATCATTCCCCCACAAAAAACACACAATCCTATTCCACACACTAACTCACTCAGACACACAATCATTCCCACACACACTCTTTCAACTCTACCCTCTCCCACACACCCACACACCCACACACACACACACACACACACACCCATACACACACACACTCTTCCCCTCTTACCCCAACCATCCCTAACACTCACGCACACAGATATTGCCATTGCAGGCTGATGATCTTTTATGCAATTTTTTTGGTGTGTGTGAGTGGATAATGAGTGAGGCGAGTGGCAGACTGGAAGAGCCTCACCACCCCTCCCCCCACACACACCCTATTGTTCACCTGGCGATATTACATTACACTGCAGCACAACACGCATGCAATTCCTCCCCTGGCTGGTACTCCTGTCTCTCTCTCTCTCTCTCTCTCTCTCTCTCTCTCTCTCTCTCTCTCTCTCTCTCTCTCTCTCTCTCTCTCTCTCCGTGTGTGTGTGTTGAGGGGACGTGTTTCTGTGTGTGTGTATGTGTGTGTGTGTGTGTGTAATTTTTTCTCTTTGTGAGTGTGTAAGTGTTCGTCTGTTTCTTGCTCTCAGATGCTGTCTTGCTTTGCCATTTTCATTCTTTCTATCTCGCTATTTATCTTTTTATCTACACCCCTATTCATCTATTAATCAATCTATACCTCTATTTATCTATTTTTTTATCTGTACCTAAATCCAATGTGTTATCTATCTATTATCAATCTGTCTCCCCATTTATCTACTGTCTAAATAAAATACAAACATTTGGTAAACACGTAATGGATTAATACAGACCAGTCGTGTGTATTGACCAAAATATTTATATGCATGTATTTGTGTGATTATTTGTGTCTTATCACACCACCGATCACGTGGCGGATATCAACAAATTACTCCACAGGGGATAACTTGCTCATATTTATACGCACGGCCTTGTGTAATTATTTAGACTACCAAGAGTATATGATTATTAAAGAAAGAAGGAAAAAGAGAAGGGAAATAGGGAGGAAAAGAAAAGAGGAAAGATATAGGGAAGGGAAGCGAGAGGGAGGAAGGAAAGGAGGGAGACGGGAGGGAGGGAGGAAAGGAGGGAGACGGGAGGGAGGGAGGGAAGACAGGAGACGGGAGGGAGGGAGGGAAGACAGGAGACGGGAGGGGGGAGGGCAATAGGGAGGGAAGAAAATTGAGAGTGAGGACGGAAGTTGCCAGAAAAAGCGTATGAAAGTCAGAGGCTGCATAGGAAAGTGAAGGAAGGATAAATGTTGCAGAGGATAGCATGGAAAGGACAGATGTTCACAGCAAGCAAGAGAGTGGGGACGAGAGGGGGAAATAGATAGAGAGAGATGTTGGTAGAACTGATAGGTAGATAGATAGGTAGACTGACTGATATATATAGGTAGATTGACTGATATATATAGGTAGATTGACTGATATATATAGGTAGATTGACTGATATACATAGGTAGATTGACTGATATATAGGTAGATTGATGCAGATGGATTGACTAAAAGGTATAGAGATGGATAGAGTGTATAGGCAGCAATACCAACCCTACATAGCACTGTCCATAAGGGTGGTGTTGATACTTTTTTTGCTGACTGTACATTCATAGAGATAAATAGTGGAGGGAGGGAAAGAAGGTAAGAGATAAGAAGTACAATATATCCATACAGGAATTGAATGGACTACAAAGATAGAATAATATGCATCAAAGGAAAGAATGAAGCATAATTATACAAGTTAAGTATGTACAGTCGGCCTCAGGAATTCGTATACACCACTGTGACCTGAAGGATTCGTAACATCTAGAAAATTTTATACATTAATTTCCAAACACCAAACCTTTCTAGTAATGTTGTTTGGGTAATACTTGAATCAATCAGAAGAACAATCCCTACAGTATGTGCAGAATTAAAACCCTTCTTAATCAATGTCCTGTGTACGAATACCTTACCTAACCTAACCTAACCTAACCTAACCT
Source organism: Petrolisthes cinctipes (assembly GCA_033782935.1). Lineage (NCBI taxonomy): Eukaryota > Metazoa > Arthropoda > Malacostraca > Decapoda > Porcellanidae > Petrolisthes > Petrolisthes cinctipes. The sequence goes on from JAWQEG010004224.1 coordinate 29,220, forward strand.
AACCTAAACTAACCTTATGATCAGAGTTTGCGATTAGACAGGAGGGGCAAGCAGAACTTTTGACCGTGATTGTAATTGCTTGGAAGGTGAGGTAGGGGCATAGGGATAGTGGCAGGGGTAAGAACAGAATGAGGGGCATGGGTACAGACAGTGGTAGGGGCATGGGTAGGGTAAGGACAGGAGGAGGAGCAGGGGTAATTAATGACATGGGCAGATTTAGGGGTAGGGATAGGGATATGGACAGGGCAAGGGTACGTGAAGGGGCAGGAGTATGGGTAGGGGTAGAAGCAGAAGTAGGGTTAGGGATAAGGGTAGGGACAGGAGCTGTGACAGGGGCAGGGGTAGATACAAGGGAAAGAATAGGGCAGAGGCAAGGACAGGGAGAAGGACAGGGGCAGGGGTAGGAATAGGGGCAGGGGAAAGGACAGGGTCAGGGATGGGTACAAGGGAAGAACAGGGACAAGGTGTGTGTGTGTAGGTCCAACAAAAGGGTAAGCAGTGGGATCCAACCATTACTAACCTTATATTAAAAACGTGCAGGAATGCCACGTCGACTCCTCTTGTTCTACCTGGCCGAGTTGGGCAGAAGGCAGGGAAAGAAAGGAAGGAGAGGAACACAGATAAATATTGTAAGAGAAAAGAGAAAAGGGAGGGGTAGAAAAGGGAAGCAGAAGGAAGGTGAAGCACGTGGGAAAGAAAGGAAGCGAGGTAAAAGGAATATAAAATGATGAAATATATGTGCAGATAAAAATGTATAAATAGAAAAGTATATAAATCTATTAATAAATAGATTGATTAATAAGTATATAAATGTATGAATATATATATATATATATATATATATATATATATATATATATATATATATATATATATATATATATATATATATATATATATATATATATATATATATATATAAGTAAATTGATAAATTAATATGACGTTAATTGATACATAATATTAATACATAAAAATAAATACCACCTTTTTCTCCCCCTTATATGAACATATTTTTTTGACTGCCTTTAACCTTTTTCCGGAGGTCAAATTTCACCGTGTTAACTGATAATGACATGAAGGCATTATCCTCTCGAGTATAAAACATAATTATTACCATATGTTCATTATGGATGGGTATCACCTCTCATGTCTCTCACACTCACATTGTCTTCAGTCACATCTCTCTCTCTCTCTCTCTCTCTCTCTCCTTGAAAATGAGACCTACTCTTTCTAGACTTGTGAATAAATAACTTGTGAATAAATAACTTGTGAATAAATAACTGTGAAAAGGTAACTGTGAATAGGTAACTGTGAATAGGTAACTGTGAATAAGTAACTGTGAATAAGTAACTGTGAATAAGTAACTGTGAATAAGTAACTGTGAATAAGTAACTGTGAATAAGTAACTGTGAATAAGTAACTGTTGGTGTGTCTGCACCTCCATTCATATCAGGACTCACCACCAGAAAGGGAAAGTGACACCACCATATGTTTACCCTTTGTTGTTTTTTGAGGTTTGTGTTACTGTATACCTGTGAATATAACACACACACACACACACACATTTAAAGCATACAGTCATGATCTCGTATTTATATCGTGCCTTGCTTCGATTCGTTTGACATGGTACTGATTGAAGTCCCACATATAAAAATTTAATTAATCTTGTTATTGACGTATTGTTATTCATAAAAGAACAGACCCACCTAGGATAGAGCTGCAGTAACTAGTGGCCATCCAACTCTTGTAACAGTGTGGCTGACGTTGGAGTAAAGAGTGTTAGGGGGTCATATAGGGAGTGTAAAAGTGTTGGAGGCAGGTGACCATCCCTATCTGCTTTACGTTTTATGTCCAAACTATTAACTAAAATAATTTTAGACATAGCAGTTTTATAAGATATAAATATTTACATCTTGGCTTTCATTTTTTAATTATGTTATCAATGAAATAAAACATGATCTGTATTAAGAAAAAAGTGTGGTACAATTTGGCATTGATAGCGTTAACAGATATGATAACAAAAGCTGAAGATTCTCGTAATTTTGTGAGGTACATTAAATTTTAGCAAAACTTTTGTGTTCCAATTAACGTTCTGTTGAAATTGAAGTACCACAAGGATCAGTGCTAAGTCCCTTACTATATTAATTTCATGTTAATGATATCCTATTTGTGAATGATGCTAAATTATTTTTAAATAGGAATAATATAAAACTTTTGATCACAAAAAAGAATGCAGAAGATAAACAAAACTGCTAGATTGAACTATTGTACTACAGTCTATAATGATTGGTAACCGTTAAGTACAAACTAAATTAATATGGTGTATGTGTAAATGGCTGTCCCCTCATTAATGTATATTATTTTATAGTAATAATATAATTTTATATTACCTTGAGTGAACATTTTTAATTGTAAATATACATAATCAAAGGGAACTGGTATAATTAAGTAAGGCCAGAAAAGTGTTGAATGCTCCAACGCTTGTAATGCGTTATAATAGTTTCATTTTGCCATATAATTATTACATACGGCATAAAGGTGTGGGAAGCAGCAAGCTATTGTTAAACTAAATTAATTATTATCTTTCAGAAGAGGCCAGTCAAAAAAATAAATAAATAAAAAATAAATAAAAACCTTTCAGGAAGCTCACAGAGCCTCTTTTATGACATTAAAACTATTACACTTTTCAGTAGTTATTTGAATTACCTGGAGGCAAAGTTAATGTTTAAAATAACAAATGGTCTTGTTCCTGTATCAGACCAATATGTTTTGTCCGGATATGGAACTACATTCTCATTTTACACAAAAAAAAAAGGTTAGGTGTTTTACCACGTAAAATATAATGAATGACAAAAAATTTTGACTGTCCAAGTATGGAATATTATTTTGGAAAAAATAAGATTATAACTGTAGTTTTCCCAATTTCAAGCAAAAATTAATTTCATATATATAAATTTGGAAGTGTCTGTATGCCTATGTGTACAATGATTTTGATATGTATATGTAATAAGTGCATTTCATTTTATTTTTCACTTTTCTACACATTTATACACTGGCCAGAGTATTTTCCATAATCTTCCTTCGCAGCTGCAATATACGGTACCAAGAACATAATGCCCGATAGCATCACATCCGCATTGCCATAATGATGTATGTAGCCTATTATTATATACTCTACATATTATCATATTTGCATGATGTATGTATATTCACCCACAACAGATGACCCCCATTGGCAGGTCTTATATTATTGACAATTTAACATTTTGTTAGGAATGATATATTGTAATGGGTCAGTGATGTGAAAATCAATTCGGAACTTCCACAAGACCTAGAAACATATTTTGGCTTTTGTCGGTAGCAAAAGTTTTGCCTCTTCTCTTGCTCTTGCATAACAACAAAGTCTTTCTATCCTAGCATCCTTCTTTTTTAGTTCCTTACTTTTTTCATCACGGAGCTTCAAGTCAAGTCTCGTCAATCCTAAGGACAAGGTTTATGGGGAGGAGGAGGGACGCGAGAGACGACAGAACTAACTTTTGCCGTTGATAGTATAGTAGACTACGTGGTCCAAAACAGTACTCTCTGCCCTGTTTTCCCTTCCCCTCTCTCTCCTCCTCCTCCTCCTCCCCACCCCCGTCTCTCTCTTTCTCTCAAACAGTAGCCTGCTCTTTACCTCTCCGACACTCATCACGGGCCGCAGGTAATGTGCTTCCATTAGCAACACCGGATTAATTAAGGACGCCATACTAATTTATTTTCCCTATACATCTCCCCTATATAGTGTGTGTGCAATGATCCGCAGCTTTGGTCATAGTAAAATAGATATTCCCCCTCGTCGTTATCAAATTTTAGTACAAGATAAAACATGGCAATTATCTGTTTGATTGATATTTTACCCAAACACGTCATCACGAGTTACTGGTACTAGATAATTACCCAAGTCTTTATATCGAACACCAGACGATTTTTCTTATTGGGAAAAAACCTCTAATAAGGTTATTAGCTATATCATTTATCCAGAAATCTATTCTCGATAATCCCGTACTAACAACAACCGATGCTACATGACACAGAAAAACCCGTTTGTCCAAGGGTTAGTACCGGTATTTATTCACTATTAATTATGCGAATTTATTTACGAGTGAGCGAAAGCCTTTACTCAAAATTTCAGTCGTTCGTTATTCTTATGCTTTTGTGAAGCCAACCGTATCATTTCCCTCTCACTCTCATTTCTTTCCTTCCTGTCTGTCTCCCTATCAGTATGTCTCTCTTTTTGCACTCCTTACAAACTCACTCATTCTCTCTCTCTCCTAATTTTCTTTTCTCTTAATCTTTCCTTCACACCTTCTCTTTCTTTCTTTACCCCTTCCACCTAACTCGCCTCCCTCAGTCCACCCCCGTCACAGTCTGCTGTCATCTGGCCATCCATCACCGAGGGAATGACCCAGACAGAGGGACAAGGCCCCACTAATCCAGCCCAAAAGATGATATGGAAAAAAGCTGAGATTAGAATGAGGAAGGCTGGAGGAGTCTCGTCAGGTCACGCAGCCATCTAGGGTGCATGTCCAGTCAAGAACATTATACATCATACTTGAGTCTCTGGCCTGCAGTGATGCATATACTGTACATACAAGTGCAGTGTTGTTAACTTATTCATTTTTTTTTATGCATTCATTAATGTGGTTCATAGGAATTCGTTCATAGGTGATTCGTTTGTCCCTAGTGTGTGTGTGTGTGTGTGTGTAGAGAGTGATTCCATGACAACAAAAATAGAGAGATTATATAATATGAGTATATAAATTATGTAGTACGTTAGGAAGCATGAGTACCGACGTCGGTAGTTGTTTTTTTTTTATCTGAATTGAGGATACTATAGACGAGTTGCCCAGCGTGCATCGATTTTGGTTCTGCAAGGCATTTTAAGGGGAAAAACTGGGTCTGAATCAGGAGCTGCCAAGAACTGGGCCAACAGCTCTTGGTGGTAAATTGGAGGGCTTTTGAATCCTCCAAACTATGTCACGAAACAGATTCCCGTGTTAATGACATTGAGGTTATTTATCTTTTTGCGTAGTTAAGAAAAATTAATAGCCCTCCAATTTACCAAAAGGATGTTTCTTCCCTAAAGACAAGCGGGAGAAATGAAGCCAAAAATAAAAATTAATAATAGAATAAAATTATAGTATATAAAAAGTAAATTATGATCTAAATATACACGCCTTTCAATTAATCAAAAACGACATCGTAGAGAGAGAGAGAGAGAGAGAGAGAGAGAGAGAGAGAGAGAGAGAGAGAGAGAGAGAGAGAGAGAGAGAGAGAGATGTAACATAGTTCTATAAAACCTATAAGAGTCTAAATCGCAATATGAAGACATTTTTGTTTTTAGAAAGGTACTTAAACAAGAAACCAGAGTAAATGAAGTGAAAATATTCGGGAAGTAGTTCGACTGGGTAGTAAGATGGGAGAAGGAAACAGAGAGAGAGAGTATGGAGAGAAAAAATAGATTGAAAGTTACAGAAGCCAAAGCCTGTGATGACCGAGCTTGCAGAAGAAAACATTCGTAGTAAAACAAGCTCAGGAGGATTTCAATAACAAAGGATGTGGCAACAAAGGAGAGAAAACACAGTGGTAAGAAGTTATGGATGGAGCTCCAAGGGAAAAGTTAACAAGGTGAAAGAGGCTGGTAAAGGAGTAAAGCTTGTTACGAATACTTTTTTCAGAGAGGATGAACGGAATACAACCAGCAATGAAGAATATACTACGAACAAATATTTATTTACAAATATATTCAAGGGTTACAAGTTTCAAAGAGAATAGAATTAAAAGGATGAATAGAAGAAAATTGATGCAGGCTATTAATGAATATATAAATATAACGTGCTCCTAATGGAACAGTCAGTACAGTAGAAGACACGAAAAGAAGTATCCAGATTATGAAAGAGGTTACTCTTGAAGATGTGACCTGACCATGAACAAAAGAATGTTTAATGCATGGAATTTATATGAAGAGCCTATCATATGACAGAGAAAATATAGGTTGTATAAGATGTTACTTATTTGGGAGTTAAAGTTAATAACAGTAAGATCTGTTATAAAAGTCACAATTAAATTAGATGTTGTGGACAAAGGTAAGAAACTTTCAAATATAACATACATTCTTTTATCAAAACACTGCTACAAGCTACTGACTGGAAAAACCTTTTGAGAGGGCCTAGCTATGCCTATATAGTTGTACGGATCACATGTATTCGTCCCGTCTACGGTCTACACAGGGTAAGATAGAAAATCTACATAGGATGGATAAGCATGCTCTTTAGACAAACTTTAAATGCACTCCATTATACAGCCCTAAAAAAAAAAAAAAAATTATAAATAAAAAAAATTATAAAAAAAATTTATAAAAAAAATTATAAAAAATAAAATAAAAAAAACAAAATATTTATAAATAAAAAATTTTATAAAAAAAATTATTAAAAAAATTTATAAAAAAAATAAAAAATAAAAATATAAAAAGAATTATTAAAAAAAATTATTTAAAAAAAATAAAAAAAATAAAAAAAAATAAAAAAAAATAAAGAAAATAAAAATTTTTTTTTATAAAAAACAAAATTTATAAAATAAAAAATATATAAAAAAAATGTTATAAAAAATATAAAAAAAATATAAACAAAAATAAAAATTTATAAAAAAATTTTTATACAAAATTTGTTTTATAAAAAAAAAATTATAAAAAAAAAAAAAAAAAAATTATAACAATCTTTTATAAAAAAAAATAATATAAAAAATAATATAAAAAATAATTTTTTATATATTTTTTCTTATACAAAATTATAAAAAAAAAAAAAAAAAAAAAAAAAAAAAATCTCTCTTCCACTCCATATTCCTAGTGTGTAAGAGAGACAGAGGGAACATTGTATAGGAAGAAAGAAGACCGCACAAGTCTAGGAAGGAATATATACTGAAACACGAGGGAGAAGGAGATAGAGGAGAGGAACAACAGCAAACACGAAGGCAATGAATGGAAAGGAGAACAAATTGAAGACCTGAAATAGAGTGATTATGTCCGAAGGGGAGACCAAACCCTTAAAGTATTGCTTACATCCAGAGAGAGAGAGAGAGAGAGAGAGAGAGAGAGAGAGAGAGAGAGAGAGATCCACCACAATGAAGACATTGCGTGTTCCCCTTGTCTTACAATTTGCCGCAGTGTTTGTGACCGTATGTATGTATGTTTGTTCGTATGTGGGTGAGTATGTGTTGTGTGTCTGCATGTATGTACTGTACATATTAGTGAAAGCCAATTATTTGCTTGTATGTGTATTATTTCTTTGTGTAGGTTTATGTTTACTATGTGGGTTTTCATTGTGTTTAATAATAGCCTACTGTATGTACTGTACTAGGTAATTGAATGTACAGTCGGCAAAAAAGGTATTAGAACCACTCTTACGTTAAAATTTAGTATATTTATTCATAGGGGGTTCCAATAATTGTTATGCCGACTGTACGTATAGTCGGCGGCAGAAGTCCTGTCGCCTCACCTGCTTCACCGAGACACGCAGTGTTCATGGACTCGAGAAATATGCATGTTTTCTACACTTAATAATCTCGAGTCTATGAACATTGCATGCCTCGGTGAAGCAAGTGAGGCGACAGGACTTTTGCCGCCGACTGTACAGCCATGGCTGATAGTGCTGGACCAGGGCCCGTATTCACAGAAGCAAACTTCAATCATAACTTAAAATTTTATTCGTAAGCATTCATTCATGGCGAGGACTATAGTACCCAACACTGCTTCGAAATCATAACAACAGCTCATACAAATAGAATAGCAAAACCATTCACTGCTTCGAAATGAGCCTGAAACACTATGGTAAGGTCAGTATTGCAAATATACTAACAAATCCAAACTCTAAGATGTTTTGTGAATACCGACTCAGGGTCCAAGGAGTGTTGGAGAGCAACTGAACAGAGTTCGAACAAGTGAATTTTCCAAACCATTTTCAACGTTGAGAGAGATTTAGAAGACTCACTTTTTCGATTTCTGTTCAGTAGTTATGATGTATTAGCTAGGTTTAGCGATTGTCTAATATAGGTTTAGCGATTTGTCTGTCTAGGTTTAGCGATTGGCTGGAATAGGTATTAGTCTAGTTAGCTATTGGTTGAGTAGGCACATACATTAGTTTATTAGCTAGGATGTAAATTTTGTATAAAGTTACAAAAAGAAAAGAAAAACAATTAGTATATAAGTTTAATTTTAAGTTTAAATGTAATAGAAATAATTATAATAATAATAATAATAATAATAATAATAATAATAATAATAATAATAATAATTAAAATAAATGCATAAAATAATATGCAAGAAATTCAATTTAAAATAATAATAAATAAATAAAATAAAAAAAAATAAATAAAAAAATAAAATATAATAAAAATAAACAAAATAAATTAAAGGCCTTAATGACCAACACCAAGGTCGATAGGCCAGGAAAAAAAAAAAAAAAAAAATGTTCAGTAGCTCTCCAACACTCCTTGGACTCTGGTCGAACACTATCAGCCATGGCTGTACCGTATATATATTTTTTCTATAGTTGTGGACATATTGTGGAATGGACACTCCTGTAACTGACCCCTTCACTGAGCACATATTGTAGGGCGGACGATGCACCTTTACACACAACAAGTCAACAACTCATCTTGCCTTGTGCTCGATGAGGGGCCCGTTCAAGATGTGTTTGTTTCATATGTCCGGAACTGTGCATGTCATTGTTTGCATCTACATATCTATCCATCTTTATGTGTGTGTGTTTGTGGAAACATTCCGTCTTCTTAACCTACTGAGACGCGGAGTGCAGAATCGTGAAAACAATGGGAACTAGGGTTTAAGCACCTATGAGCTATCTATCTTTCTATCTATAGCTCTGACGCCTCGTTCTCTCCGGGAACTCCCCCCCTGGAAATAATATACAGCAAGACACACAACACTTGCAACTACTGGAATTTTACTTCGTCAGAAACTCCTCATGGTTCTATGCTGCAAATATTATTGTACTATATATACTTCTGTACATGCTTTTGTACCTATTATCCTCAAATACGATTATAGGAAGGAGCACGTAGTCTCTCTATCACCGAGTTGGGCATTACAAATCTACAATTCACACACAACACAAACTATAAACACACACAACACAAACTTTAAACACACACAACACAAACTATAGACACACATCACAAATAAAATATAAACACACACAACACGACTTAAAACACACAACACAAACTATGAACACACCACAAACTAACTATAAACACATAACACAACACAAACAAACTATAGACACGCACACAACACAAACAAAGTATGAACACACATAACACAAACTAGACACACACACACACACAACGCGGACAGCAGGATAACATACCCTTTAGTATTGCTACACGGTTTCAGCATTAGTAAAATTCTATTAAACACGTATTAATTTTGCCGCTACACCTTCGTTTCCTGTGTATCCTGTGTAGTGTATCGTTTGTGGACTGTGTTCTGTATATTTTCTAAGTTAGTGGGGCCCACATAAGACACCCAGGAAGTAAGAGGTAGACAGCGAGCAATACTGTCTGCATATCAATTATTAACAAATTCTGAATGTTCTTTGTTCCTGATTTTTTAGGTGTTGTACTTATATGAGGAAACACCCTGCCATTGCAGTCAGTCCCCATTTTAACAGTTTCCAGTAGCTAGTTTAAGAATAGAAATGCAGACTCAGTGTCACTATCTGTTCATGTAATAAATAAATTTCTTGGCAAAAGCAAAATATTAAGGGAAACTATCCAAAAGATTATTGCTTGTGATCATGATTATGGTTATATCCCCCACCCAACACATCTGACACTATGCTTACAGAAAATTGTTGCTTATATAGCTGGGTTAGTAATTGCTAAGCCAAAACGGTCTCTAAGGTGTGAAACCTGCCTTGATGCCTTAATTGATATCAATAATAATAATATAAATTCGCCAATCAAGTTAAAGAGTATAGGGGCTTTGATTTTTCCATTGGATGACGTTATTAATTATGTATGTATGCAGCTTGGTGCAGGATAATAGAGTAATTAAGTACACTAGTGCAGAATGTAGTTGAATGTAGGTGTGGTACTGAGCCAGCCTACGCGGGGTTGAAGCGAGACGGAATCAACAACGCCTAGATAAAATTAGCGAGTCTTTCAAATCAACAGTAGAAAAATACTGTACATAATTATATAAGGACACTAAACAACTCAACTAATTAACTTTTTATAACGTATCTAATGGTGTATATTATTAATCAAGTTGCTAAAGTAACACTCGTTGTGGTCAAAACTGGAATAAAAATACTGTGCTCTTGGTGTATCAAAACTTACATGAGAATAGGCCTATACAAAATACTACTTCTAAAGTATAGACTGTCCTTGATTTTCATCCAACTGGACCCCAACGGCTTCGCTCCGAATACTGTTTAACTCTTACCTTAATGCTGATATGGATGCGCTGTGGTTGTTTGCTTTGTGGTATATCGTAAATGGATTCTGCTTATAGTCCCTTCCCAGTTCCTGAACAGCCATGGAATGAGAGACACGGAAACTTTACTGTAATTCACTCATAACTTTGTGGTGCTGGTCAGTGATTTCAGTATAACCTATCACTAAAGTTTGATAGAATTATATAATACAGCCGTACAATAATATCTGAAAGGGCCAGTTCTTCAGGACATCATATCCCTTACTTCCACCAATGCAACACACATAACTTTTATATCCCACCTATACCACACCGATTAGGTTTTAATTACGGTAACACTGTACTTTTGTCATAAAAGCTGTTACGCAGCTGTTGCCTGTAGATGACATGATGGAGGTTTTCAACTTTTCACTCGTGTCCGACCACAACGCCCGTCTGGGGTTTGGGTCATCACTTGGTCGATTACCCTTCAGAGTATTGTTGCACTACTGTCTACGATCTTTAATTTGTCCTCACCTGCGACAGATAACTGACGATACACGATTGTACATCCACCAACAAGCGTTGTCGCCTCACCTATAAACGGTTCTTGAAGTTTGGGGTTTAATGACTCGTGAATCGAAACACCATACACAACAACATTATCCAATTGTGAAGCTTGTGGGGTTCATGACTCTGCGGATGAGGCGACAGTGCTTTTGTTGGTGGGTGTACAACAATAGCACTATACAGGGTTATTCAAAACTACATTTACAAAATGACAGGGTAAAGTCCTGACATGATGTTAAACATATTTCCATATGTAATTTTCAAAAATTTAAAAAATTAATGACAGACATGAAAGCCAAATCCATTACCGTGGGCGAATGATCGAACACTTCTAAAATTACCTCCCCCCCCCCCCAGAGCACCCCGTGTTCTCTCTCGGGTAGACGAGGGAACTTAATACAACGTATGAAGCAATAAACCCTTATTGATCACGGGTATTGTTTTGTGGTCGAGTTACACTTACCGAGTGATACGTGTAGATGCCAGGGCGGTACTACTAACTTATCTGATATTACAAGAAACACGAAGCCTTGGGATCGATTAAAAGCCAACGGATCTCTTTGAATCCCATGATCGATAAGGGTTTCATTGCTTCATACGTTTTAAAACTTGCCTCGTCCACTTAAGAGAGAGCAGGGGACGAGGTGGGGGTAGGTGTTATTTTAAAGCGTTCGATCGTTCGCCCACGGCAATGGATTTGGCTTTCATGTGTGTAATTAACTTTTTAAATTTTTGAAAATTACATATGGAAACATGTTTAACATCATGTCAGGACTTTACCCTGTCATTTTGTAAATGTAGTTTTGAATCACCCTGTATAGGTCAGTCTAGGAGAACTCAACCAATCGAATGACAGCTAAATTAAGAACTGAGATAAAAGTTTTTTTTTTTTTAACATTACGTTAAAAAGCCATCACCCCTGATGGGGCTATTAGGCTTGCAACTCCAGCATCTATGAAGATAAAAGTTATGAATAATCCTATATATAGCAACCCAACAACCTTGACTACCTCTCCGTCCCCACTGTGAACCACGAAGCACATTGAAGCATAAATCCGGATCAGAAGAGTTCACACTATATAAAAGTTTTTAAAGATGGACAGATGTAACTGCACGAGGTTAAAAATCCCTTTTACAGATCGTTGGAATTGTTGGAGAATTTTCTGAGTTACCTACATCCCTGTTCACAAAAAATAGCAGCAAGTAAGAATTCGATTGTAAAATCGAACCCTTGTTGGCTGGAGACGGAGCGATTACAAGACCAATTCGACCTAAGATAATATATATATATATATATATATATATATACTCATTGGTTGCCCGTGAAAATAAATTCATTCCACGATACCAAGTTGTTGTTGTTGAAGTTCTTCAAGCTGTCTAACCGAGCAGCCCCACGACACCAAGTGATTGAATGTTAGGTATTCATATTACATTACTAAATATACTGAGAGAAAGGTAATAATAGGGCCTATATGTAGAAGTATCTTGTAATATGTGTGACGGCTTGATGGGGTTTGCTCGAACACATGAACACCACAAGTAAACCACTAACAGATCAGCAGATCACGGAAAGGAGAGAGAGAGAGAGAGAGAGAGAGAGGGAAGGAATGGCTGAAAATAATCGAATGACTAAAAGCACTAGGTCTACACTTCCCACGCAATCAATATACTTCAGCAGGCTATTACACATGGAAGGTAGAATTATTAAAACAATCTACGTTCTATTCAATCTCCATAAATTTGTTTGTTAGAGTGTAATCCATTATCTGGCAACGTATGAAAGCGGGGATTATTCTATGATAAAATATTTTATAATGTTTCAAATCTGACGTCAGTTGATTTTAACCAATCACCTGCAATAACTACATAGGATATGGAAAAATACTCTTGCCTCGGTATTTTTACTATACACACAAATGCCGAAAAAATTACTAATCATAATAAAGTGATTAACTGACAACTCCATTCATTCATTCATCTCAATACCACCCACAAATGCGGCAACTCGTCTCTCTGGCCATGGGTGAAGGCTACCTACCAACTGCTTGGCCGCTACTCCTCAACACCGCTGCATGTACTTACCATACCTCACAAGGAAAAAGTTTTTGATGATTAAAAGAGAGAGTAGATTTTGTCTTTTTTATCAATTTGCTATTTCAAATGTCAACAGGAAATATAGTACATATAAAGAAGAAAACTAGAAATGTACATATTATCAACAAGACCAGGTTAAAACTATGCATAAAACATGGAAATGATGGAAATAGGATTAAGGTTCGAGCAACATAAAGTATTTAAACATTTCTGTTCCATTAAATTTAGTAAAGATTACAAGCAATTATCCCTCTTGTGCACTGATGACTCACATATGAGGCACATTACCTACCCCCTTGCTTCACGAACCAGTATCTTGAACATACTAGTGTATATGGTGTTCAGATCCATGAGACAGGGACACGTGTACAGGCAAAGTGATGATGACAGATATGATGGTTCTGTAGATAACAAATGGAGCCATATTACTGTTCTAATCATCATCACCTAATCCATGACTTTCCTCCCATATGGCACTGTACAGTAGTTTAAGTATAAAAAACGACCCTAAAGGGGTACTTTCAAAGTGTGTTTGTTCTGTATTGTGGGATAAGATACTGTACTTGTAAAAACACAGATGCACTACCAGAATGACTGCAATTAAATAAATGATGGAACACAATACACTCTTTTATCATGACTAAAATACAGCACAATAAAAATATGGCAGCATAATAATAACTGTGTATCCATGAGCATAGAAGTATACTACAGTACAATAACATCCATTTTTACTGTGACTTATTATTTATATATAATGAGACAAAATTCCAGATAAGTATGGGAACCGGGCTGAAGCATCGGTAAATTGTTGTCTCACACCACTTTCATCAAAAGTCACTCCTCACCACTGTATGTAAACAAGGTGAAGTGAGGTGCCCACCAGTAGCTTAAGCAAGAGCTTAAATAAGTGTGTGTTATAAAAATTCCCTCACTCTCTGAAGCCTAATAATTTAGAGATGGTCCACATTGATGGTAACAGTAGTGAAAGCCTTATGCAATGAAAATCATATTACTTTAGTCAATTATTTCTTTTTGTCCACACATCACTATGATTTGAGTGTGTGCTTCATATGTCCAGCTGATAGCAGTTCCTCTTGCCAGAAACAGGATGGGAAAAATAGCAGAGACATACAGTAAAATAAACAAGGCCCTAAACTGTGCTACACTTGAACCTACTCATTCTTGCCTGTTACAACACCAAGCAGATTGCCTGCTACAACACCAATTAGATGCCTTCAATATCATAAACATCTTACCAAAAAGAGTTTTATCACCTTCAATATTAACATCAACATTTTTGTTTATATAGATTTTTAAAAATCATATAAATGATAGAAATGCCAGAACATTAATAATATATACAGTACTGTACTTCAATATTCATAATTAAATTCCTGGTTATTGTTACCAAATGTACAAAATGTAGCAAAGGCTGTTTGGTAACTGACTCCATTTATACACACATTCTATTTTACATGAAATCACATTAAAATAAATGCATACATATTTTAAAATGCCAAATTAATGTTATATTTTGTTTTCAAAGTCACTTGAAAAAAAAAAAAAAAAAAGGCCTTGCCAACATACATCACAAAACAGTATTAACTGTATCAACATATTTTCTTAAGAATATGACAGTTTGTGTTTGTGTATAATTTCCATCTTGTTACTTTGTTTCTAGAGTATTACAGGAACGGAGTTGACCCACACTTGAAGGACCCAACACACAACAAGTATTTCACTTGCTAAACTGGTGCTCTAACATTATAATGTAGGCTACTGTACAGTAATGGCGGGACAGTATCTTACTGTAACATATGACATGCTGTTCCACACAATATGTTTATTTTGGAGGACTTAACAGCCATATATCTAATCTTACTGGGGCACATTATAGCCAAAGGGTGGAAATATTATTTTCCAACAAAATACCTAATACCCAATTAGTAAACAGCATTGTGGATAAGGAATGACACCATATGAGGAGGAGCCTAAATTGGTGCTGTTTTACTACTGCCTGCTTCTTCAGATGAAAGTCACATTACTACCAACATTGGGTGTCTTAAGTATGTTATTAGGAACGTGCCTTTAACCTGAAGAACCAGTAGAGAAATGTCGTCAATTAAAGCTGCACCACATATGGTGTTGTTCCTTATCCATTCTGTCAAGATAATGCATATCATAACTCAGCATTGTATTGTGATGCTGTCCTTCCACTACAAAATATGGACACCCTTTCATCGACTATGAAGCAGCACTTGCTCACTGGGTCCTTCCAAAGTGTAGTGCCTCAAGTGTTGTATACTAAAAATCAGTGTTTCATTTACGTTAAGTCCTTCAACTTTAATTCTTTTACTGTACTATGATTTACTATACAGTACTGTACTAATCAAAAAGAGAGACCTGTGGGCCCAAGGGGTTAACCCAGTGGTTCTCAACCTGGGTGCCATGGACCCCAAGGGGTCCTTGGCAAGAATTTAGGGGGGGAATGGCGGGCTATCACAAATTATACAATTCTTGCCATGGACAAAAAAAAAAAAACTTGCATCACTCTGTCCTGGCAGAAGACTTAAATAAAGCAAGTGTTCTCTTCATCAACATTTTGTTTTTATTTTATTTAAACCTTTTTTTATTGGCGGGGTGGGATTTGGGAAAATATGCAGGGGGGCCACATGAATGTTGAGAATTCATGAAGGGGGGAATGGACTGAAAAAGGTTGAGAACCACTGGGTTAACCCTATCAAGCTCAAGAAACTGTTTGTCCTCCAGACTGAAACACCAGAAGCACTCCCACTAGCTTCTATCACCAAATTCCATATACTTTAAAACAATTTATATTCGTATGAAGCACCCAGAACTGATGCACCAGAAAAAGAAATAAAATATTCCACGGTCATATTGGATGCGTCATTCATGCACAAAAGGAATGCATCATTTAAAAAACACTAAAGTGGTTTTTACACCTTATATGCCATCCCGTACCATATTTATCAAAAAGAATTCCAATTCATGTATTAAGTTTGCTTTTAAGTCTGACATGAGAACCTGCACTGTTCCTTTTAGTTTCTTTGTCAGGAGACCAAAAATCATTTCAATCACATTATATGGAAACGTTGTTTCTTTATTAGTTGAGAATATATGGCTTCACATAACCAATATATGTAACCATGGAACAGTGAGTTAGATACAGAAAAACAAATGTAATTTGTCATAGTAAACCACTTACAAAAATAATACCTTACATTAGTAGGCTATGTTACAAAAAGGACATCACAAATTCACTAGATTCTGTCCTGCAAGTCATCATGACATGAAATAATATGTACAAATGAATCAACACCAAATTAATAAGATAACCTATAAATTAGGAACACTATACAGCTTATTTCTGTCCAGCTACAACTGTTTTTGTGGCTATAAAAACACCTAATCACTTGTAACAATAAATATACAGTAAAACAGCACAATAAAATCTTACCACAAAAACTTCACTGCAGCTTTTATTATTATACTTGTTTTTTGAGGGCCTGAAGAAGTTAAAAAATTGAAGGTTACCAAGTCCTACAAACTGTGCCACAAAACAGCATCTGTACAGTATTGAGGATTCTATCTCATGGCAAAAAGTGGAGGAATCTGACACCTCTAATTTTTCAAAAAATCTTATGTCTCACATGTAACATACTAGATCATTAAAATTGAGAATATGCATCAATGCTTTCAAGGTCTTGAATGCTACCCGGGTTATTAATACCTGTTATCGACAGGTATTTTTGTATTCCACTACGATAAACCTTTGGACCATTAGTTTCAAAGGCAAAACTATTCATCTAAGTTTAAAACATCCTTCAAAACATCATAGCTGTTGGAGCGAAAAACGTTGACCCCATTAGTTGAAAGGCACATATTCTCCATCCAGATCACACAACCTTACATTTCTTTTAAATTTACGAAGTATGCCAGACATAGTCTATTGAGTGCTCAGTTGATTATCCTCAATGGAAAAGAGGAAGAAAACTTACACTAGAAATATCTTGGTAAGCACACAGTTAAGTAGTCTGAAAATATATCCTATTTTATCTAGTCTACTACTTTCACTTCTACTGTGTGAATTATTTTCAGTACTATAGTAGCACTTTAAGAAGTGTCTACCAGGCAATGGAATATAGGCTTATCAAGTAAATAAAGATCACTGTCAGCAACCTACCCAATTCTTAGAGTCTTAGAACTCTAAATACAAGCTTTCAAAACACAAAATATATATAACATAATCTAAGGAAAATCTTTCATAAGAAATAAACTCAACCTGGAGAATACCAGCTACTCCTGAGAGATAAAATGTATATCATAAACAAAGTAATTTTTCTATAGCAATTGTACTGGGCATAGCGAATATAACTGATATTGCTGCAAGCTTTTATCTGTACGAGGACACAGCCTACCATGGACAAGTACAGGTGTCCCCATATGTCATGATGCCACTTTTCAAAATAGCGCTGGCATAGAGATATTATCCCTTTCTATTGAGGAATAAGATGACAATAACAAACTCTCCCCAATACCTTTATCCCATATCGTTCTTGCTATTTAATTTGTCCAGCACTGCTTCCAAAAATTTGTGTGTTTGTCACAACAAAATGATGCCCATCTTATAGGGGTTGAATGACAAAATATAAAAATGGGAGATTGTATGAAACCCAATTTCCAGGGAAAAAAAAAAAAAAGGATACTATTCCAGCCAAAAAGTCACAATGGCAAATACATAAATGAGAAAGACACAATCGTTACGTTTTTTTTTTTTTTTACGTGTTGCCAGATGTACACAGCCAGTATTGTAAAGGCTACTTTCAATATACTGAAGTTTACCATATGGGACTCAGGAGTTAAGCATCAGACCATGATATCTGTTGATATTGGCTATGAATGCTTACCAATTGCTGGGAAAAATTACAGTATGGATGTCAAAATGACAATACTGTACTGTATTTGATAGTTTATGAAATTTCTCTTCCACAGGATGTCGATACAAATTGCTAAATGAGCACCGGAACGTCTGTTGTGGTTTCATCTTCACTGCACCTCTTTATGTCGTGCTCAGAAAACATTTCTAACAAGCCGGACACAGGGAAGCACAGCACACCAAGAACTGATTCAGTACATGTATTGACTGTAAGGGCACATTTTTCTTCTTCAAGTAAAATATTTGTAGATTATGGAGAAACATATTTTGACAAGGCAAAAATATGATCCACATGTCAGGCATCTGAAGCTACCAGTATACTGTATGTTATGAAGGAACACTGAGAGAAAAAAAGAGCAAACAAAACAGGAAAAAGACAGAAACACAGGTCATTAGATATTCAAATGAAGCTGACAGTAAGCTGTAAACTGTACATTAGGTATTACACTGCTTGAGTACAAGTATTCATACATATCATGCCCCATAGGGGAGTATTGCCTTTACAGACGTGGGAAATACCATAAAGTTTTTAGCACCCCTTCAACAAATGGCAATATCTTTATCCCATATTAGCCCACTCATAGGTGCAGAAGCTTGAGGCTGGGCTACCATGGCCTGGCTGGGTATTTAAGAAATAGGGGGCTAACTCCTTCCTACTAGTGGTACGGTATTGCATGGGAAAAATCTCCTGGGTATCTCACAGAGACTCAAGCCCAGGCAAGATAGCCAGGCATGTGACTCCAATCAGGTGCTCTAACCCAACAGACCACCTCCAGCCCCTCCAAATCCGTGACACTCTCTTCCATTCTTCTGCTGTCCTTCCTTTCCTTTTTTTCCCTCGTACTTGTCGTCCTTCCTCCTTGTCTCCTTATCCCTTATGGTAAATGGTCTTTCTGGCCCAGCACATCTTCTTTTTTCCCTTTTACACTCACTTTTATATAGGACAGCTTTTAAATGGAAGTCATTTCAGAATAATTTCAAATTACTCTAATAGAACAGAAATGCTGAAAATTTAAGACAACCATGAAAGTATATTGACAACTGTGGGAAAAATTTCACAAAACCAAGCAACTAATACTTCTTAAAAAATAAACTTTGTTAGAAAAGAGAATGTCATAATTTTATCAAACTTGGTGAACTTGTGGCTCACAGAATCCTGATGACGACTGCAAAGTTTCATCATGTTTTTGAAGTGCATTTTCAATCAATCTATGTTACTATTGAAAACTTATGTAATCTCAACCAAAGCTGCTCTTCAGTTAACATATACTGATAATACACACACACAAAGCAAACGAATGCACACCATAGGGTAGCATTCTAATCTTAACACATACAACAAACAATACAGTTAACTCAAGCACAGAACAATATACTTCTTTATCCAAGTCTGAGAGTGCCTACCTAACATGTGAGTCATCCTCCCTTAAGACCAGGTTTGATTATAATCTTAGCTTCCTACAACAGGTCAACTTAAGGAAAACCAAATGTAAAATTAAAGAAAAGTGCTAATTCATAAAACAAGTAGGTATCTGTCATGTTAAGAGGAAAAAATACACTTTCATGTCATGGTCTTAAGGTTAAAACAGAAATGAAAACAGCTATAAATATACTGTCAGTTTTTGAGAATTCGATGCTTGCAGGGAGACAGAAGGAAGGGAAGGGGGATGGAGGATGAAAACTTCAGCTTAGCTTTATATTTTAGCTTGACATGCCCTGCCCAAATAACAGGAAATTTACAGTTTAAGGGAGTTAGATGCTGTCAGCAAAATGAAGGTTCATGATTCCTCCAAACTGTGCCATAAAACAGATTGGAGTATACCAAAGTACCTGTGGTGTTATGTTGCAAAGTTGGACAAATCAGTCCCCCTCCAATTGTTCAACACCTTGCCTCTTACATAAACCAGATACAGGTTGGGCTTTATTTGTTGTTACAGGAGGTATTTATGATATAAAAATACTAATTGGGCATAAACTACCCTGTATGAGCCAATGGGAAAGGTCAGGAGTTAGGTAATGATAATGGCTGGTAAGATGGCTCCATTTACAGTACATTATGTACAGGCCAATATTGTTGAGTCATCATCACAGTCATCGTCCAGCCCAAAAAGCCACACAGAGCATAGCCAGGTAAACCCCCTGCCAAGAATACACTAACTGACAACCATAGGTTAAGTACTGTACTGTTTTTCCTATTCCTACATATGAGACCTTTATAAATGTTAGCATATTATAGGCTGCATATTCCTCCAAATTATGCCTTGAAATACACTTCCTCAGCAAAGGGGCTGTTTTTGAGATAGTTCAAAGGAAAAAAAGCCTTAACTTTGGCAACTACATCAAAGGGCCATAGAAGTAAAAAATTAATGACTCTGGGACGGTCTTTATGAAAGTGTTAATTTGTTTAACCTCACCAATTTCATTAATGTTATACATGATTTTGCACAAATGAAAATGTGTAACTAAAAAGGGCTGTGAAAAATACAGTAAGAATTTTCACATATTTTGTTATATAATATATTAATGTATCTATCCAATTTCCATATTTCTGTAGTATCCAACCTAATGCAAGCCAGTTTCAGAGAAGATTGATGTCTTATCTAATGCAAAAATATACACATAATATGTAACTGTAAGTTAATTCATTGTCTTGGTATCTTCTCTCTTCAAAATACAAAACCTATGTGCAAAATAACTATAAACATAACATTTTCTTACGATATAAGAGACAACCTTATTTCACTTCCTTGCACAATATTACATCAATCTGCCATTCCATATATCAATCATCTATAAAAAAAATTAACAAAATAAATGTAAAGCACTGCCTAAACATCATATCATCTTTAGACACAATCATGGCATCAAGAGGCCAACATCTCTTTCCTCATTATTATTCATAAGACCAAAGCAATGGCAGTGACGTAGCAAGACTTAAAGAGAAATATTAAGCAATAGTTTATGGAAAGTAAGATCTTGTCAGCAAATTGATTGAGCATTCCTCATTCCTCTGAACTGTGCCAAGAAACATGCAGCCTCAGTATGTAGTGTATAGGTCATCTGTTTTGCAGCACAGTCTGGAGGATTAAGTATCCTTCAAACCACTGACAACATCTTAACACCTTCATGATTTGGTTACCTATATCACAGCTGGGGCAAATCAAATATACCTGCCACTGGTTCAACTGTACATAATGTATTCCCTAATGACTAAAACATACAATAATCACTCAAACACACATTCAAACTAACAGGACATGATGGTACAAATGCATTCTCTCCAATGACACACACACATGCTCACAGTACATAACCTACTGGTAAATTTAACCATCTCCAGTGGTACAAATGCATAATTACTCACAATTAACAGACACATACATCAGAGCATGTTTTCTTCTGCAATGACTTGACTACATACAGAGTCTGACACTTGCTCTTGTTACAAACACCAGCACTTACAATGACTCAGGTGCTCTCTAGAAATCTGACCATGCTATGACTTTCTTTCCTCTGTCGCAGGTCACTAGAGATTTGCCACTAGGGTTCCAAGCAGCTGCCACCACGCATGCTCTGCCAGGGAGAAGAAATGATACTGTAATATATTGTACATTTCAAAATGATGGATATTGAATGGGAGGGATACAGAGGATCAGTGGTGGATATTACAAACCAAAATACACTTCCTAAAATGCAATCATTCTCAACCAGGATTTTAAAAATCTCTTGCAAGTTACTGTTCCACAAATGCAACACTGCAAATATTAATACAATTTGATTATGCAATTTTCACTACAGAAAGTGCAATAACAAGGGAAAATCACTTGGTAATGTTGCCAATCTATTGCTTCTTATTTATTTTAATATAATCATCACACATGGAACAGGGAGAACTGGAGACACTTCTGCCGTGGCCACCCCCTTGGGGGGAGTTCCCGGAGGGAACGAGGCGTCAGAGCTATAGATAGATAGATAGATAGATAGAATGTACAGACTTACTTCTCACAGCCCCATTTGTATCTTTTCAGTACCACAGCATTAATTTCAACATCTTCTTGGTCAATATTTGGATACTACAAGAGACTTTATTAAGATTAGCATGATACTATTTATAATCAAGGGGCTAAATTATCTCTAGTTACTTATCAACTACAACTAAATTTTTATATACTTGATAGGTGATACAGAGCTATGAAATTTGGAGATTTTCTGTATTACTTGTGGGCTACATATGCCTATCTTGCAAAGTCTTTTGCTTCATCCCTTCTTATTTCATGTATTCTTATATCATCATCACCTTGGCCTTTCCCTTCTCTGCTCCTTACAATCACTCTCACACCTTGTTCAACGTTCTTGTTTTATCTATTCTTTCCACATACCCATATCATCTCAGAACACACTCTTCAACTCTTTGATCAAGTGATTTCCCACTGTGTCAGGTCTTTGAATTCTACACACACTTCTCGCCATATCCATCACTACTACATACTCTTACTCACAGTTTCTCATATTCATGCCACTCTCAAAGTTTCAAATGCATATGATAGTGTGGGTATTAATACACCTTCATGCAATCCTCTTACTAACACTCTACTTAACCCTCCAATTCTAACCAGTGCTTTCATTGCACTCACTACTTTTTTCAATTGGGTTACTCTATTTTCCATTTCCTGTCCACACCTTCCTCTCTTATTCTTTATTTCCCCCAGGTACTTAAAATCCTCAACCACCTTAAGATTCTCACCACCTACTTGCATATTATGCAATGACTCACTTTCCCTTTCCACTATCATCACCTCACTCTTACCAACATTTACCTTTGAACAAGAGCATTCACACCACTGCAAAATCCGCCACTAATCATTTTAGATATTTCCCTGCTAGTTAATAACACAGCATCATCTGCATTTGATAGATACCAAGTTTCTCCACTCTGTAATATTCCAATACAGTACTCTCCTTCGTCTCTTTTATCACTCCATCCGAAGTAAAGTATAACCAACATTTATTTTACATCAGTTTGAAGGCATAAATAGCCTGCAATTTGCAACCAGTAAAATAAGACCCTTCAGCAACTTCTGTTTAATATATTTCAGGCATAACTGCATAACTTAAGACTGTGAATGAATCTACTGTACACATAAAACACTTTCCCACAAAATCATAAAGAACTTTATGAACTGGTTTGGAACAGGACTGCTTGGAGGCAATAAATTATATTCATGATCACTCCATTACAGATTAGGGTGCTTGGCAATGGAGAGCTATTGAGATTAGAAAGATAAACCTACGTATGTTCCCTGAGAGTTTTCTCCAGTTTGCCATTGTTGACATTCCAGATGTACACGCTGCCATCACCACTACCCACTGCAACATAGGTAGCATCAGGGGAGAAGGTGGCACGTGTGTAGTCTGCACCTACATGGAACCCATCACCTCTGGAATTTGTAAGCAGAATTATTATCCTATTCTGTTAAGATAAATGACTGTTTTATTTTATGTTCTGAAAATCAAAACTGAATCAAATTTACACTTGCTCAAGAGGTCACATTTGGTTACTTTTAAGTATTGTATTCGATAAATAATTTTTTTCTTCTGAAAATGAGAGGTGAAATCCTGTACAAACTTATCAAAAAAAAATTGGTCATCACATGGTATCCTCTATTCATACGAACATGTTCACAGATGAATTTTAAAAAGATGAAGGGTACAATGTAGTGTGAAACAATTATTCTGGGGAAAGGCCATGAGAAGTGATATACAATACTGTATAGTTTTATAACAAAAATTTCTTCGTCTCACAGTTTCCTCTACTCGTATGAACATGTTTAGATGGATACAAAAAAGTTGAGGGGTGGAAAGCTATAAGAAATAATTATTTTGAGGATGGAACACTAATAATGACTAGCCAAAGGAAAATAAGGGAGAGGATTGAGTGATTTCAGGTGGATATGGTGATTATAAGGATCTGGAAGTGGCATTTTGTGCTTTTGATGAATGAGAAGGCAGCAATAGGTGGCAGTGGTGATGTGCATGGATATGGAGGTGGGACATCCATGTGGGCAGGAGGAAGTAGGAAAGTAGCAGTTCAGGAGGGCAATACAGAGGCAGTGGGGAAAAAGCCCTGGCCATAAGTAGAATAACTGCTAAAAAAGCAAAAGTATGGAGGAGATACAGCAGTGGAGTCAATGTTACTAATAGATACCCTAGCTGAGATATAGTGAGTTGTGCCAAGGAAATGAAGGACAGATATAATCATTAGGAGACAAGCCTACCACTCAACAAAGCATAATATACCACATACAGACTTTCCCCACTACACGATATGGATGCATTCCACAAAAACTGATCATCAAACTAAACATACGAAAGTGAATATGAAGATAAATGACCACATAGGGAAGTCATATGGTAAAAATAAATATCTGGGAATCATATACAGCACTGTAAAAAGGGCAGTAAATTTTCAAAACAGATGAACAATAAATCGTATAACCAATCATTGTATGGTAGGGTAAGCCTGTATTTCTATGCAGATACTGGTAGAGTACAGTATACTGTACATAAGTTTTGTAACAATCCTCTTAGTGCCAACTCATGTTTTACATGAACACTTACGTGAAGGTGTGAATTACTTGATTTTTTCGCAGATCTAAGATCTTCAGAGAATCATCTCGTACACAAGTTAACAAGTAAAATCCATCTGGAAAAAAGGGTAAATATTTCATTTATAACATAACAAGAAAGTAGAGAGGGACATATACTTTCTGGTATAGAAGAAAATAACATAGTGGTACTTATTGCTCTATAATCATGCATTAAACAAGCTGATCATAGTCACTATCATTGACAAATTTCTCTGGCCTGTATAGTTTTCCTTCGACCACCCATTGACTTTCATCTATTTATGTTACTCGCAGAACCTACGCAAGAATGATCATGGGCTAATCTGCTAGGTAATGATGATGACAGGTACAATGGCTCCATAGACTTTATATGGAACTATCGTTCCAGTGATCATCATTATCTACCTCATGATCCTCATAACACATATGTAAGCTGCCTGATCTAATCCTTAGTAAATGAGTAAGGTATGATTCTGGCCTAAATTTTGCCACAGATATGAAAATTAAATACAAAAATTACATGTACTCATACTGTAATAATAAATAGCGACCAGATATGAACACCGCTGTATAATTAGTTGTTGTTGTTGTTATTTATGTTCTCCCGGGGCAGCATGGCCTCCTGCCCCACAGACCGCCGGTCCGCTCTGGTAATAAGTAATACTGTATAACAAAATTTTACTAAATTGCTTGCCCTCACCTTTGGAAAGTGAGAGGGAGGTGATTTTGCCTTGGAGTGGGACCTCGTTAGCAGACTGTTCTGTGCGAGTGTCCCAAAACCGGATTTTTTTGTCAAAGTGTCCAGAGATTATGGTGGTAGCAGCACTGTCTGAGGGCACAAGGTCATTGCAGCTTGACCCGGCAAATATTGTCCGCACACCTGTGGGAGAAAAGAAATCCATGAGTAAATGGGGAGTTAACACTCGGGGAGGACCTGGGTGATTTACAGTTTGTGCGGTAGGCAAGTCAGGACTCACAAATAAGGGAGGGTACTCAGGTGATAGTGGAGCGTGACTAAGTGGTGAAAGTGGGTGGACAATTGATTGAGCCATGCAGAAGGGGGCTCATGTATCAATGCTTACCATTGTTGTGGCTGGCATCCTCTGTGTGGCAACCAAATTTGAAGTAAAACCACCAAATGGCTCATTATTGGCAATTTAAAAGAAAAAGAACCTACACCATGCATCATTTGAAGGGTATTCCCATGTGTAAAATATTTCTATTTTATTCAAGCTATTGTAATAGAATTTATACATAATAGTCTTTGAACATTCCCCTAACTAACACCATCGTTATTTTTTGCAAATATAGCACTCTCTTCCAGTCCAGTTGAATTATTACATTTTTTCGCGAAATGTCCGAAGTTATGGCACAGTCTGAAGTTAGGGAGTTTTACGGTAACTTAAATAGGCTAAAGGAAACTTTTCCAACACAAGACTTACCATAGAAAAACAACCCAATAAGATTTACCAACTATAGGAAGCATGGGACTGACCACAACATAAATCACAAAGACCTAGGATTTATTTTGTGGGGGACCTCTATAGTACTGCATCAACATACATCCTATCTTCTCTCCCAAGGAAGGCTGGGTGGTGGAGTAAATAAACCTATCTCTCAGAAAGGGTATTGTGTTGTGTTACTAAGAGTAATACTGTATGTTGTCATATGAAGAAAGACATTCCTAAGTTTAGATACAGCTGATAAAGGGTTGATGATATTTCCCATGTACTGTACAGTAAATATGTGTAATGTGTTGTGTAACTAGTACTGATCTTATACTCTAAAAACAGAAACAGAAACAGAAATGTAGCCCATCAAGAAACTAAAGTCTACAAATGAAAGGGAAATTTCGGAAATTCCTAGAGTCACCCAACACCATGGCAGTAAAATACTGTACCTCCCTGGAAGTGGTTATCTAATCCTATTGCATATTTTGAATAATCACATGTAAAAGGTGAATGGATACTTACATGCACGACTTCTGAGGTCCCAGATCTTGAGGGTGCGGTCATGGGATCCAGTCACCACCTTGGCTGACTCTGATAGGAACCTAGCTGCCATCACCTTGCCAGAATGTCCCGTTAATGTGTGCTGCAAAACCGGTAAGTAAGAACTTCATTAATTTCATTTACTTTACATACAAGGTTATAAGGTACTTAATGAGACTCTGATGCCCCTTTGATCTAGGGTTATCCATTTTCAGATCTTAAGGTATCCTTTTTCTTATTTTTCCTTCAAATCTTTCAACTGCTTCTTTCCATCTCCTTCCCTAGTTATATAGAACCCTAAATGGTACAATACTGTTAGTCTTTATTGTACTTCCCTCTCAGAACCTGGGCCCAGTCCAACTTTCCGACTAAACTTGCATCCATTGGGACTGGGGAACTTCTAGAACTATCCTGGCTAGTGCTCTATAAACAAGTAGTATTTACTGTACTGTACAGTCAGCGACAAAAGTTGTGTTGCCACTTCTGCCAAGTCATTAAGTACAGAATGGAAATATAAGCTTCACAGGCTCGTAAAATGAAAACCCAGAGTAGTAATTTGTCCCCTGGATATTGTAATTCTTTATGTTATCCTTCAAGAAATGCTAAAAATGAGGCGACACAACTATTGCCGCTAATGGTACAGTACTATGGGCCTAGCAACCTAATTAGTTTGTTTCGCTTTGCTTATGTACTGTACTGTTCTTAATAATGATAATATGACCAGATAAAGTTACATTCTGAGCCAGTTTCTGTTCTAACAACATATATAATTTACTACATGAAAAGTATGTATGTTATCTCTGCATATAAATAGTGTTACAACATCAGTAGGCTCATACATTTGCAGGTGGTAATGTAGCGAACTTATGCTGCCAACTGTACAATTAATTTTAAGTATACACTTACTGTTATAATAAATTCTTACCCTTAGTCTATGATCAATAACTGTCCATACTCGACTAGCAAAATCATTTGAAGCACCCAGAATGAGAGACTCTTCAGCATCAAAGTCGATTGCTGTCACACCTGCATTGCTGCCCATCAGTAGACCCCTCGCCTCCACCACGGCTAAAGGGACACATACACACTTTTGTTATCATTACAGAAATGAATAATTACCCTGTGCAGACTGTGTAAGATATTGTATGTGAATATTCAGCATCCCTCATTATACAAAGGAGTATGGGCTTGAAATATACCTTGTGTAAGGAATTCTTCATAAAATAGGAAATAACTTGAGAAACTTTGAGGATTTTCTGTGTACAGTACTCAAAAACAATAAAGTACAGTATTAAATTAGAATCGGGAACTATTTTCAGTATCATAAGATACAGATCAGATCCCATGGACATATCTTCAGAATATTTTTGGCTTCCATGATCACTAAATCTTGATTCAAATGCAGGGAGAAATAAAATCTACACAGCTACTTTCACCCATATTCACACAATTTACTCACACTCAGTTCATCAGCTTTTTCCTTCCATAGCAGATTTCTAGTCAGAAAAGGGATACTGAACATCCACCAATTCAAGAAAACAAAATCCTTAAAAATATGACAAATCCCTAAGATCATTTTATACAGTATGTACTTAAAAAATTGCATTAAAAAACTTCCAAAAAGTACAGTGAGTCTCATTTTGGTGTTTTGTTCCTCTAATTGTCTACTGAACTAAACTTATCACACATACAGTGGGCGATATCCCACAGCTTGAGTTTTCTGTCTCCACCTCCAGTTGCCAGCAGCTTTCCTTGAGGGCTGAAGCAGACAGAGTTCACCTCGCCATCATGTGCATCCTGTCAGTGGATGAAAGAAACCGGTGATGAATCCGCATTTTAGTTAAATGGTCCAGAATGAATCATGAGGCTAGTATTCAAATAAAAGTCCACTGTAAACCAATTCCAACCTCAAGGCTTCACTACCATCTTCATCCTCCTTGCACCCTCTTGCATCTATCTATCTATCTATAGCTCCAACGCCTCGTTCCCTCCGGGAACTCCCCCCAAGGGGGTGGCCACGGCAGAAGTGTCTCCAGTTCTCCCTGTTCCAACATTCCCTCCTTACTTGTTCAAGCCCTACTCTGCCCCTCACGTTTCTCTCCTTTACATACTCTTCCACTCTGTTCTGCCATCTGACCGGAGGTTTGCCTCTCACACCAGGTCCCACAACTTCACTTCCATACACCTTCTTTACAAATTCCTCGCCTTGCATTCTCTCCACATGTCCAAACCATCTCAATGTATCACGTTTCACTCTCTCAACCACTCCACACTCAATACCAATTGCCTTCTCACTCATACCACATCTCTCATATACATTCTCATTACTTTCTCCATCCCATCTAGTAAGTCCACATGCTCCTCTCAAGTAACTCATTTCCACAGCACCTATTCTAGACTGGTGCGCCCTACTCCATGTCCATGTCTCCGACGCATATGTCAGAGTTGGCAGGATTATACTATTTCGTAGTCCCTTTTTCACTTCCATACTCACACTTCTACCCTTCATAATCCTCCCCAGTGATCCTATGACCTGTCTACCCTTCACTGCTCTCTCCCTAATTTCTCCTTCCATACTTCCATGTTTACACATAACTGTACCGAGGTATTTAAACTCCTTCACTTCCTCCATCCTCTCGCCCCTCAGAGTTATCTCACACTTCGTCCCAGTTGGTACAGCCACTCTGTAAGGTGTAGCAAAGTCAATCACTTCAGTTTCTGCTCTTTCAAATACCATCACTTTACTTTTACCCACATTCACCTTCAGTTTCCTTCTTGCCCCTCTCTGTGTCTTATATCCTACTACCTCTGCTGCTGTCCTCACTACTATCATCTTAAACATTTCATACACCGCATTCACTCCCACTCCCTCCCCTATCCCCATCCTTACATCCCCCAGCACCTCACCCACCCTCCTCTTATATTCCTCCCTATACTCTTCTACATCTAATTTCCCACTAGCCACCTCCCTCTTATTCCTCACCCCTTCATCCCTCCTACCATACTCCCACTTAACCCTAACCTTCATCCTCACCAACACCGCAAAATGGTCGGAGCAATGGACCATTCCTCTCACCACTTTTGCGTCATACACATCCTTCCTCAACCTTTCATCCACTGCCACATAATCAATCAAACTCTTTTGCTCTCCTCTCTCATCCCTTCTCTTCCATGTATACCTGTGGATCATCTTGTGCTGAAAGAAGGTGTTCGCCAAGAACAACCCCCTCTCAGAACAGACATCCACTAGATACTCACCATTCTCATTTGTTCCTTCTACACCCCATTTACCCACAATATTCCCCACTTCCTCACCTCCCACCTTTCCATTCATGTCTCCCATCATCACTACTCTCCTTCCATTATCAATTCCTCTCAGACATGTATTCAACTCTTCCCAAAACACTCTTATCTTCTCTCTCCCCGTCTTACTCTTTTCATTCACTGGTGCATAAGCACACACCCACGCATACTTTACTATCCCAATCTTTCCAGTCATCCATACTATTCTTGATCCATTCCACCCATGTCCATCAACTCCCTTCCACACCCACGGAGACACCAACAGCGCACACCCTTCCTTCCCTCTTCCTTTACTCTTTTCATTCATGCCCGTCCATACTACTCCTCCCTCCATTCCCTCCCACAGTCCACTCTCCCTTCCCTCCTGACACTCAACCACTCCACATCCTTTCACGTGTGTCTCCGTCACTCCCATCACATCCACTCTTCCTTTCTTGAAACATTCTACAATCTCTCGCCTCTTAGTCACATCCGTCATCCCATTCACATTCACAGTTGCTACTCTCATACAATCCCTCTTCCCTACTCCCTCTACAGGGCAACCCGGAGACTCCCCCCCGCCAGTAGCCATAGCTGTCCACTCCCCCATTGGGGGGCCACTGATGGCTGGCAAGGCCAATGCAGTGCTCATTCCCGGAGGGACACGGGCCGTCGGCATTGTCAAAAGCTAAAAACAAGGTAATAAATTTAAAAGAAATTATCACAAAATATAAAAACATGCAATCACAGAAATTAAAATCTTAAAACACTAAAATACAATAAAAATACAATAAAAACCTTAAAACCTTTATGTGGGGGAAGCTAGGTCTCACCCCCACACCGCCTTCCCCTTTGGCTCCACCTCCTGAATGGATAAAAACAAGATAAAAAAAAGGAGGTGTACCCCCGAGGTCACCGCTTGGAGGCGAGGTAAGGCTTACCTACCCTTCCTGGGGAGGGGTAGGTCACCGAGGTTTTTGCTTTTCCCAATACTGACAGCAGTTCCGCACAGTAGCAATCCTCGACCTCACTGGTTACGATATTGCCACTGCGCAAAGCTGCGCATACCCTGCCTTTTCTCTGTCACCTCCACCATTCCCTCTCTATCTCTCCCCCTACACTTCTTCAATATGGACTGCCAAGTAGAAAAAGGATGACCAATCAGAGGGGAGGAGAAAGGATGAAATAACCACAGCTGTACATGCCATCTTCTCAGAGCCAATTGGGAGTCCTTGAATTATTGACTGACAACTATACCATCAGTAACATGACTTGGTACATTATTTTAAAATGTCACCTATTCTATAGTAAAGTGCTAATAACAAGTTGTGTTACATAACAAGTATGCTCTCTGTGGCTACCCTCGTATGAGGGTACCTAACTTGGTAACTAAAATAACCTCAACACTCATATACTTACAAAACTGAGGTATGCTTTGGCAGGAAGAACAGCCGTGAGGCAGATAGGTGGACTGCAGGCAAACTTGTCATCAATGGTCACCTGCTTGGGTTCCTTCGCTGCCTCCTTTAACTGCTCTTCCAGCATCATCTGACGCTTCCTGTGTGGCAGACATATAAGGAAATTGTTAAGGATCCAGCCTGTTGATTCTTCTAAACTATACCATACAACTGACTTCCTTCAGTATAAGTCTAGTTCTGTTGTGCAACCCAGACCCATAGAGGAGTCAGTACCTCCCAGTTTGCCAAGAAAAATCTTCTCCATGCTTCTTGCTTTGTACTGCACTGTAGAATATAAACTGCTGACATTACAGAAAAGCCTTCAGTGACAGTGCCTCACCACTACTGCTTCCAGGAAAATGTTATCAATAAAGATTTTCTAACTCAAATGGAGTTTTTTAATATATTCTATTTTACTTCCTGCATATAGAATGGCTAACTGACAAAGATGTGGAGAGAATGCAAGGCGAGGAGTTTGTAAAGAAGGTGTATGGAAGTGAAGTTGTGGGACCCTTGTGTGAGAGGCAGACCCCTGGTTAAATGGCAGAACAGAGTGGAAGAGTATGTAAGGGAGAGAAATGTGAGGGGCAGAGGAGGGTTTGACCAAGTAAGGAGGGAATGTTGGAACAGGGAAAACTGCAGACACTTCTGCATTGGCCACCCCCTTAGGGGAAGTTCCCGGAGGGAACGAGGCGTCAGAGCTATAGATAGATAGATAGAACTGGCAAAGATACAATGGTATTTTCCTGCAAACTGTTCATTTAGCCCTTGTAACCCTTGGTTCTCTTGCCAAGCTTTATTTCAAGGCAGTAACACAGTCCTAATGCAGTTACAGTCCTAATGCAGTTATCAATTGTCAAATCAATACTTCATAAAATTTCAGCATTTGCAATACTCTGCATGTCCCATTATTCCTACTAGATACCATGAAAAAAAAAATTATATCCAAAAAATAAATAAATTCCACCCAGGGAGGTACGATGCCAAGGTGTTAATTTGAATCAAGTTATTGCCTGGATTCTTATTTCTCTCTCAGATCTGGTTGCTGGTTATCAGGCCAGCCCCAGTTATACAACATACACATCCGTGGAAATTTCACATATACTGCACTAGCTCTATGTCTACCCCAAAACAGTACAGTATCTTTGCAAGAGAAACAATAGATACTTTAACACAAACAGTCTCTAAGGTTCTCCTGGGAACAAGAAGTGAATAACTGTGGAATTGATAGGCAGAGCTCCAGTAAAACCATGCCAAGAGAGGTAGGGTTGTTGCTGTTCTCCAAGGAGTTTCCATTTGAACAAACGAATAATGCTTAGAGTATTCTAAATAAATTATGAATAACATAAAGTTTATTTTCTTCAGTTTACATGCACACTTTAATAAAATAATATAAACTTCAAATGAACTTTTTATATTCAATCACATCCTGCTAAGGCACTGAAGAAACTTTTCCACCATGTTTCACACTGGTGTCAGAATATTTCATGAAATCTGCCATCTATCTGCCTGTATATTTGTCAATTTATGCATAAAATTAATCCTTTGAGAAAGGTTGACACAAATAATATCTACAAAGTTAAATTTCTATATTTTGCTCAATTATATTACTGTAAAAATTATTGTATCATAAATAAGCACTATAATGCTCAGAGCATGTAGTCGCCCCTCTCCCTTGGCCAATCCCAAACTTGTAAACAAATATATTGTAGAAAAAAAACAAATATAAAACTAAGATCATACTTTACAGACATGTGAGAGAACCTTTATCCGCATCGATACCTATCCTTAAAAACTGAACATTAAAGTTTATTGGGGTTAAACAAATCAATAATTGCAGTACAGTATACTGTACAGCACAACATATACTAATTTCTATCAGTGAAAACATCTTCAATATAATTCAAACCAAAGAAATATATTATATTCCTTTTTATTACTATACAGTACTGCATAATGATTATTAGTTTGTCATTTTTGTTGTACCCACTTAAGTGCAGAGTCATTTTCTAGGTTGAGTCTTTCTGCATCCTTTGCTTTTTGTGCCATCCATCTGTCAATCAGTTCACGATTTTCATCCTGAAAAATACAGTTCATTAATTGGCGGCTTTCCACTCACATATGAATGACAGCAAAAATGGATTTGACACATTCCTGCATCCACAACCAAAGTCCCTTTATTTAGCCTTGGCGAAAGGAGCCATTTCATGGTGACCAAATTAAAGCCAGGTTCCAAACCCTAACATACACTTCTCCTAGTGTATCTCTTTCACTCTTACCAATCATGCACAAGTTCTTTTGCTTCATCCATTCTTGTTCCACACATTTTTACAAAATTCCTAACCATGTTGTACCATCTCTGGTTTTCCATTCTTCTATGCCCCTCAAAATCACTCGCATATACTATTCTTTGATCAAGCAATTTGCTCACTCCACACCTCTCACAGGTTTCAGTATTCCTCACCTTGTCAGTTATTTGGACAGTACACATGTTTCTCAGCATATCCATTTCTACTGGTCTCACTCTCGATTTCTCATATTCATGCCACTTCAAAGTTTCACAACTATATTAACCCTCCTTCATGCAATACTCTTGCTGCCACTCTAACACAGTACAGTATTTAATAAAAACAAACCTTCACAAAATCAAAACTTCGAGCACCAATTCAACTAAATAGTCAGCTGTACCTAGTCTACAGGTTTGGGGCCATTATTGCAGCTGCCAGTCAGCTACACTGGTCAGTGTCAAATCCAGTTCTACTGTCATAAAGTATATAAAAACATACTGTATTAAACATGTTGGGCTCCATTACTCAAATACAACCATTAAGCAGAATGCTATAACCCATCCCAACTCACTACAACCCAATCAACTATAATCCAACTATAATACACGTAGTGGCAGATATGGTTAAATAAGGATATATCTGTTATTTTATGAATATTGATTGGACCAACAACATAATCTCAGAAAGATTTCATTCTCATCATCATCAATACCTGATTATCCTTTGTTCAAAGGGTGGGGAGGCTCCAGCCCCAGCGGAGAACCCTCAACAGGCAAGGGGTCCAGCTCCGAGGCTATTTGAACCTTTAAAGGGGTCATTGTTAGAGAGCAGGGTTCCCAACCCAACTCCCCCCTGTATCGTAGGGGATACAGGGCTGACTGCACCATTGCAAGAAAGGTGGGCAATGGGGACACCACTTCCCTACACCCTCTGGTTTCATTCTACAGTATATGAATTAAAAAAAAACTTTTATAAACCTTCTCATTTTCATTCATGAAAAGCCTACTGGTACTACCGAGATGTCAGGAGACTCAAGGAACTGCTTGGATTATTAATACACTTCTTTCTGACTCCAACCACTGAGGCATCTGGTGCCCCAATAACAAAACACACACATACACTCATGGGAATATCCTCTATACCAGCTACATCTCTACCCACGAATACTGTACTTTCTCCTCAACTCAGCACACAAATCCCCTTGGATAGGCAAGCCCCAAGTAAAACTTTGCCAAATAAGATAGATGTGTTGTTACTCTTTTACTTTGGCCAGCCAATAAAGGGACTTTCCTGAGGGATCAACACATCAATCCAACTGAATTGTGAAGGGTAGAAGTGTGAGTATGGAAGTGAAAAGAGGACTGCGAAATAGTATAATCCTGCCAACATTGACATATGCGTTGGAGACATGGACATGGAGTAGGGCTCATCAGTCTAGAATAGGTGCAATGGAAATGAGTTATTTGAGAGGAGCATGTAGACTTACAAGGTGGGATGGAGAAAGTAATGAGAGTGTGTATGAGAGATGTGGTATGAGTGAGAAGGCAATTGGTATTGAATGTAGAGTGGTTGAGGGAGTGAAGCGTAATACATTGAGATGGTTTGGACATGTAGAGAGAATGCAAGGTGAGGAGTTTGTAAGGAAGGTGTATGGAAGTTAAGTTGTTGTTGTTGATGTTCTCCCGGGGCAGAATGGCCTCCTGCCCCACAGACCCCTGGTACACTCTGGTCGCAGTGAAAAAACAAATTAAAATAAAGGAGGGGCTGGCCCTATATGCCTGGGCTACCGAAGCACATCCCAAGGAAATGGGACCAGAGCTTACTGGACAAGGGAGTCTGGGGGCCTCCGACCGCCAGGGAGATTGGGGGGAAGGCTTTGATCCCACAGCCAGTGCTGTGGGCCCAAGTCCACGTTACCACAAGAGCTACAAGTGGGACCGTACCTTCCATGAGACCAGCCCTGAAGGGACCATAAGGGGGAGGGAGTTTACACTGAGGCATGCAAAGGGAAATGCACCCCCGTGTGCTGGCGGTCCACACAGCAGTGAAAAAAAAAAAAAAAAAAAAGCCTCCGGTTGCAGTACACCTCACGTGGATTTTTAATCCATGTGGGCAGATCTCGTCAAATCCACTAGAAAGTGACCAGATCCTACAACAATCTTTATTCTAGCCCTGTGGGGGATAACTAATATTCACAGAGAATAAAGTCAGCCCCACTGGGCCCTGTATGGAAGTAAAGTTGTGGGACCTGGTGTGAGAGGCAGACCGCCGGTCAGATCGCAGAACAGAGTGGAAGAGTATGTGAAGGAGAGAAACGTGAGGGGCAGGGGAAGGCTTGACCAAGTGAGGAGGGAGTGTTGGAACAGGGAGAACTGGAGGCACTTCTGACGTGGCCACCCCCTTGGGGGGGAATTCCCGGAGGGAACGAGGCGTCAGAGCTATAGATAGATAGATAGATAGATAGAATCCAACTGAATCAAATGAATGAATGAATACATCATTAATTCTTTTTCTTACATACTTTTTCATTTTTCTAAGATTCATTGCTGTATTTCATCATCCCTTTCATAAACAAAGATTTTGTTTTCTCAGAAAATATATCATTAACTCATTTCTAGTTGCTCTTTCACTTTTTCTTTTTCTTCACAGCAGCCACTTCTGACTCCACTTCTCTTTTTATTCTTGCATCCCAGCATCTATACCTTTTCTGGTTCCTAAGATTCTGACTCGTCTACATAGGGCCTCTGTCAATAAAACTCTTAACCAAGTCTTTCTTTATACACATTCCACAATTATTAGTCTTATCATCCTTATGTCTTTAATATTACTTCTGTGGTTCCCATTCAGTGGGTTAGATGCTGGATAAGCTTTCTTTCACACCCCTCAATCAGAGGCTATGAGTGAAAAATTTCTCCTTGTCATTGTGATTGAAGGAAAAAGATTTACCATTGGATGCACTTCCTAAAGCCAAACCTTTTAATATCCTGCCACAATTCATAGGAGACACAATAGGCCTATTACTGAAAACATCCGGGACACGAGGCCATAACATTCCATAATCTTTCAAAGCTTAATTTGCTCAGCTTACTTTGCACATTTCAGTATAACTTTATGCAATATAATCAAAGCAGCCTTGAAATTCACTATATTCCTTTACATAATACAGGTGTAGTAAAAAGTCATACAACTCACCTGGGCTCTTCTGTATTTATCTTCAAGTGCATTAAAAGCCAAATTAAGCGTCTGGTATTCATCTCTGAGCATCTGGTTAATTGCCAGTGTATCGGCAGCCACTGCCTCCTTGGCAGCCAAATCTTCACGCAGGAGTAAAAGCTCTGATTCATACTCTGCCAGCCTGCATATAAAATTTACATGTAATAAAAATATATTGTTAGCATAGAGTGTGTAAAGTTTCAATACACAGATTCTGGAAAACAGAGATGTGTGGTGAGTAGCCTTGTGAAGATCCAGTTCAAATCCAAAATCTAGAAACCTCTTCCTAATATAAGAAATCATTCTGAACACTTTGAGGAAATTAATCAAACAATTTTCCAAATATCAGATTCACAGACAGACATCACTATAAATATAGAATTAAAAATGAAAGAATGACAGGCTGATCAACTGAATATATTATTGTAACAAATAGTAGACCAGAAAGAGGATACGACTGATCACCTGGGATAAACAAAAAAAACTAGTGTCAATGAAATAGAGAGCAAAAGAACTAATGAAATCCAAGGATACATGAATATGGAATCTCTTCAATTTGGTCAAATAACCACTATTATTTCTTTACCACACCTACTTGTTATCTTTTGTGGCCATCAGTTTATCCCGTTCTTGAAGGCACTGGTTCAGCTCTACCAACTGTTGTGCATTCTCTCCTTTTCTTCTATGTAGGTCTGTCAGCTCTTCTTGCAATTTATACAATTTCTGTTCCAGGGCCTGCAATGATTTTCATGAACCACATAATATACTCAACATTATACAAGTGTTATCTTGTAATCTTAAAAAAGGCCTGCCAATGGGAAAACTTTCTATATACCGGTACTGCTTGCATAGATTTAAAGTACAATCATCATAGTTCAAAATTCTGTATATGTAAAACTTTCACCTTTGAAGGACAGGAAGAACCTTAATGTTGAGGAAACTCTTGGTCTTGAGTGAACTTTTATAATTCAGCAACAGGATATCTAAGGACAGGGTTAGATATATCCCATTAATGATGGACTTTGTTTTGTTGAGCACAACTATCAAGTTTTAACCAACGTATAGCAGCACTCAACAAGAAAATTGGCCATTCCAGATCATCACAGTTAACCAGGATAGGTCATTTATATTCTGAATAACTCCTATCATACACAATATACAGTATTTTCTTCATATTTCAGATATCTGTCCTCAAGAGCAAACATTTGTTTACCATTTTTGCAAATACGAAGTTCATGCCACTGAATCTTAAATATTGTTAGGCAAGAAATTAAAAAAAAATGCATAAACAGATTAAATATTAGCTAATATGGAGGGGAACCATTATTTTGTAACCCAAGTTCTGGTAGTGTTGTATTGCACTGAATATAATGGTACCCTGTACATGACAATTGTTTGCTCAGGTTTCCACTGAGATTCATTATTACCAATATACAGTACTATTGTATTATGGATACTAGAAATGACAGTCATCTGTGGTGAAAGGATAGAGCAGGTTAAGGTGAGCCTGGAAAAGTGGAGGTACACATTAGAGTATGTACAGTATATCCTTATTACCTACTTTCACATGCAGCAGCTGAGGCAGTATTTCCCCTTCATCTACGGTGAACCCTCGATAAACCGAATGATTTGGGGAGAGAAGCAAGACAGTTTATCGGAAAATTTGGTTTATAAGATGGTCAGAATACCACCGCATTAACCGATTGAGTCGGTTTATATGGTGCTTCGTTTGGGCACACATGTGACTTGTGTTTAAAACAGGTGGCTTCTTTTCATTTGTTTTTTTATGCTATATTTTTGTGGTACAATACTTAATTAAATAAATAAATAATAATGCTGCATCAAACAAAAGCATTTTTTCTGTTGCATAAAACTCACCAAACAAGGAAGGGATGCTGTGTTGCAGTGTTAAGGAGTGATGTGGTGCCATTGTGAAGAAGAAGGGGGAGGAAGGTACTATAGTGACATACATTCCACCACACTACAGTACAAGTACACCACATTAAACCAGAGATCACCACCACTGTTCTGTATTTTGCTGAACTGTAATATTAACTTAACACTGCACTTAATGCCAAACATTTAAACCTACAATACTGTACAGTCCGCAGCAAAAGTCCTGTAGCCACACTTGCTTCACCGCGACACGCAATATTCATAGACTTGGGAAACACCGTATGCTACATGTTGAAGGAGACAGTGATGGAGTCTTACCAGACGGGAATGGGGAGGGAGTCAGGGAAAACATTGTTACTATATGGTAGCACAAGGGGAGCACACATGCAAGATACCAAACGAACACACACTCGGCTCGGGCCGGGTCGACCAGAGGTCGACATACCCGAGGGAATAGGTATGTGGGCGGTGGCACCGTTGTTGGATAAACCGAACTTGTGATCGGTACCCGAAATTCGGTTTACCGAGGGTTTACTGTACTTAGAAATGTACCGGTACCTCACTTATTCTTTCAAAATTTTCATTTAGCATCAATACATATCCTATATTCAGTACCTGTATTCATTATTGATAAGAACAGTTATTCAATACATACTTAAGCATTCCTTAATAATAGCAATAACCTCACCTGCACTATTATATTTGAGCCTCCTCCTCCCACATCACCACCACCACCTCCGCCTCCATGACTAAGCAGCCGTGTGTTCTCCTGTCGCAGCTTTTCAGTCTGTAATGTCAGCTGTACATTCTCTGATTTTAAAGCTTCACTCTGTTCAAACAATCGGTTATCTGAAAAAAATTGCATATGTTTGGTAACTCTTGAATGAAATGGGTCTACCGGCAAACTTTTATACTGTCTGGCATTAGTCCAAGCAAATTAGCCTACCTATGAATAAATCTACCAATGCACAGCATAAACAGTATTCTAACTGAACTTTTAATAAATGTAGGCAAATGCAGTTGGGAAAATATGTAAAAATCATCTTCTATTACATTATGTATGCTCTTTTTTCCAATTAATACAAGTCTTGAGTTGCCTCTATTGGCTCCATATATCACTGTGCTGGGTATGTGGAGAACCTTTACCACATCACACTCCACACATTCATCACATTGGGTAACGGACATCCTCCTCTGCATCAAGAACCAACCAGTGCTCGAATTGTGACCTTAGTCTCCTGACTATATATCCAGCTATATTTCCAAGCCAAGAGAGTTCTTTTGTTTGTGTGTGCATTACAAAATAATATTAGAGAGAAGAAAAGAATATTGTGAACAAGATGTGACCCTTGAAATAACATCAAAAATTCAATTTCCACCACCCTAAATATCATTTTGACTGCTTGTTTCATACACCGTGCAACTTCATCTCTTGGTACCGGTAAGTAGTGTATGTATTTTGGTAAAGTTTAAGAAGAGCCACAAAAGTAGAGAGCACAATTTTTTCCAAACTTTGTTTTGGATATTCCATCGCTCCCTTATTTAGACCATTCTAAGACTATTTTCTTCTATGGCATTTCCTCTACTAATGCCCCATTTCCAAAATGGGGTATTTTGAAATTAGCCTGACCTTACCTTACCTAACCTAGACCGCATCAGGCTACCGGGACCAAACCTGGGCAGACTACCGGGAAATAATCGCGGTAAAGTACAGGAAATGACCGGGACAAAATACTGGGACCTAGCCGGATCTGGAAACACTGCTACAAAATGGCAATTCATACAATAAAATACCTTTGCTAATTTACACGTTTTCCCCCACCCAAAACCTCCTACTCCAAGGCTCTCCCCCGAAGACTGTGAGGGGTAGGAAGGGGGAAGCAACAGTCACAATATACGCCAATTACCGAAAATCAACAAATAAAACAAAACACTGACATTCCAAGATGATCCAAAATAAGAAAACAGCAAAGAAAGTTGTCACTGTCATCCTTGCATCATGGCAAGTTGTTGTTTACTCCTCCTACTACTACTACCCCATAATCACCCTTTAATCAATTAAATACCACACCACTTACGTAGCTGGACCAGTTCACTTATGTTCTCGTATTCCTTTTTGTTCCTCTCCCTCAATCTGTAGCTAATGGTTTGCCTCCAGTGCCCCTCGGTAGATTTGTTCCAGGCCATCACTCTGACTAACTCAACTCCCGGGTCCTCCTTCCTTCAGTGTTATGTTGTGTTGTTGTGGATCGCTTACTTCACCAATACGGACACGGTTGGTCTCTCTCTCTCTCTCTCTCTCTCTACTTGTATTTACTCTCTCTCTCTCTCTCTACTTGTATTTACTCTATCTTTCTCTCTACCTACTTATATTTACTCTCTCTCTCTCTCTACTTGTATTTACTCTCTCTCTCTCTCTCTACTTGTATTTACTCTATCTCTCTCTCTACTTGTATTTACTCTATCTTTCTCTCTACCTACTTATATTTACTCTCTCTCTACTTGTATTTACTCTATCTTCCTCTCTATACCTACTTATATTTACTCTGTCTTTCTCTCTACCTACTTATATTGACTCTCTCTACCTACTTATATTTACTCTCTCTCTCCATATATTTAATTCACCAATACGATTATACGGACACGGTATCTCTCTACTTGTATTTACTCTGTCTTTCTCTCTACCTACTTATATTGACTCTCTCTACCTACTTATATTTACTCTCTCTCTCTCCATATATATAATTCACCAATACGATTATACGGACCGGTATCTCTCTCTCTCTACTTGTATTTACTCTATCTTTCTCTCTACCTACTTATATTTACTCTCTCTCTCTACCTACGTATATTTACTCTCTCTCTCCATATACGGACACGGTATCATATATATCTCTCTCAACTTGTATTTACACTACCCTTCTCTCTACCTACTGATATTGGTATTTACTCTCTCTCTCTAGGCTACTATAACGTCATTAAAAGAAGCCCTTGCGTTATTACCCGGGATGAACAGACTCTAGAATACACGGTAACAATTTATTGGTAAGTACAAGGTAGCACACACAAGTAAATATAGAATGCCAGCCTGCCGTGTAGCGCCAGAGAGGACCGTGGTTGCTGCAGAAGAGTTGTGTAGGGCTGGAACACACGCGTGTGATCGAGGCGGGAACACGGTGGGAGGCTTGATGCCGGATACAGCAGGTACTAAGGCAGGGGGCAGGTGTTCCTTGGTCCATAGCTAGTGAGGAAGTGGCTGTACAGCAGCGGAGCGGCCCTTTTTATTCAGTAGGGCTAAGATCCCGGATGTGTGTGGGGGCGTCGTCATCACGTGATCTTGCGACCCCTTTGGTAGCATTATCAAATCCATCCAAAAGTGGTTATAAAACATTGGCAATACCTAGCCCATTTAATTTAGTAATTGCAGTGTTGCCAACGTTTTATAGCCACTTTTGGACGACTTATAAAGTACAGTAATTAAAGGCGCGGAGCTAGAAGACCATTTTGTTCTATATACAGTTTTGCCAATGATTTATAGCCACTTTTGGATGGATTTTACAA
The DNA here is from genome assembly GCA_033782935.1 of Petrolisthes cinctipes. Lineage (NCBI taxonomy): Eukaryota > Metazoa > Arthropoda > Malacostraca > Decapoda > Porcellanidae > Petrolisthes > Petrolisthes cinctipes. The sequence continues at coordinate 71,635 of JAWQEG010004224.1, forward strand.
TGATACCAAAGGTTCCTATTCTATTTTATCTGGTAGTAGCAGTGTTTCCGAACTTTTATTACCTCGTACTTTTGTCGATTTCAACAATACTACCAAAGGATTCTAGCCCATTTAATCTGATAATTGCAGTGCTGCCAACGTCTTATAGCAATGTTTGCACGATTTTGACAATACTAACAAAGGTTCCTAGCACATTTAATTTGGTAATTGCAGTGTTGCGAAAGTTTTATGGCCACTTTTGGATGATTTTTACATTACAGTAAAGGCGGAGCTAAACGGCCATTTTATTGTACATACAGTATTGCCAAAGTTTTATAACCACTTTTGGATGACTTTGACAACACTACCAAAGGTTCCTAGCCCATTTAATTTGGTGATTGCAGTGTTGTCAACGTTTTATAGCCACGTTTGTATGGTTTTAACAATACTAACAAAGGTTCCTAGACCTTTTAATCTGATAATTGCAGTGTTGCCAACGTTTTATAGCCACTTTTCAATTATTTTTATAAAGTACAGTAAAGGTGGAGCTAGACCGCCATTTTGTTGCACATACAGTATTGCCAAAGTTTTATAACCACTTTTGGATTAATTTTACAATGATACCAAAGGTTCCTATTCTATTTTATCTGGTAGCAGCAGTGTTTCCAACCTTTTATTTCCACTTTTCTCGATTTCGACAATACTAACAAAGGATTCTAACCCATTTAATCTGATAATTGCAGTGCTGCCAACGTTTTATAGCCACTTTTGGATGATTTTTACAGTACAGTAAAGGCAGAGCTAAACAGCCATTTTGTTGTACATACAGTATTACCAAAGTTTTATAACCACTTTTGGATGATTTTTACAGTACAGTAAAGGTAGAGCTAAATGACCATTTTGTTGTACAGTCGGCAAAAAAAGTTTCGTTACCTCCCCTACGTTAATTTTAACATGGGTAGCCGGTGTAGGGTTGGTACTCTGCCTACTTGGCTGCTAAGCCTTATCATCCGAAACTGATATCGTCTTTGCCGGGCTGGACAGTACGGGTGGCGGAGGCATTGGCTTCGGTCCACCTTCAGATGTCGTCACTCATCAGTAGCCTAGTAGCTTTCAACGAGATAGGATGGGTGCTCGTCGCTCTTATGCAATGCTATGCCAGCTTAATAAACTTACATTAAACCTATGAAATCCTTACTCTGATGTAATGTTTTGACCATAAAATATAACCGCCATTTAGTTCCATCCATGGGTGGCAAGTGCTTGGCTGAGTGTGTGTAGACGGTGAGTGACGGCCACACACAGCCTCTCCTACACAGGCCCCATTGGTGATAATATGTGGGCTGCGGCCCGTGGCAGTCACAAACATTGCATTCCGTTTCTTTATATCAAAAGTTTAACTAATCTTAAATTAAATTTTGAATGTTCAAGAACTCTTACTATTTAACTAATCATTATCAAACATAAGGAAATGCATCTGAGTATTTTAGAACAAGAATAACCGTGAAATATCTAGATATAGAAGCACTGGGTAAAGAACGTCATCCCTACTCCCCTGCCCAATAGACACTGAGGGACACGTCACACGTGTGGTTGACGGAGATATATATAAGACACTCGCGTCACGTCAGGCCTACCACCATTACATCACTCTGTTAAAAGGATGGTAACGAAACTTTTTTTGCCGACTGTACATACAGTATTACCAAATTCTTATAACCACTTTTGGATGACTTTGACAACACTACAAAAGGTTCCTAGCCCATTTAATTTGGTAATTGCAGTGTTGTCAACGTTTTATAGCCACTTTTCGACGACTTTTAAAGTACAGTAGGGGTGGAGCTAGACCGCCATTTTGTTGCACATACAGTATTGCCAATGTTTTATAACCACTTTTGGATGGATTTTACAATGCTACCAAAGGTTCCTATTCCATTTTATCTGGTAGTAGCAGTGTTTTCAACCTTTCATTACCACTTTTGTCGATTTCGACAATACTACCGAAGGATTCTAGCCCATTTAATCTGATAATTGCAGTGCTGCCAACGTCTTATAGCCACTTTTGGATGACTTTTACAGTACAGTAAAGGCAGAGCTAAACGGCCATTTTGTTGTACATACAATATTTAGCAAAGTTTTATAACCACTTTTGGATGACATTGACAACACTACCAAAGGTTCCTAGCCTTTTAAATTGATAATTACAGTGTTGCCAACGTTTTATAGCCATATTTGTATTATTTTAACAATACTAACAAAGGTTCCTAGACCTTTTAATCTGATAATTGCAGTGTTGTCAAGGTTTTATAGCCACTTTCGATGACTTTTAAAGTACAGTAGAGGTGGAGCTAGACCGCCATTTTGTTGCACTTACAGTATTGCCAATGTCTTATAACCACTTTTGGATGGATTTTACAATGATACCAAAGGTTCCTATTCTATTTTATCTGGTAGTAGCAGTGTTTCCAACCTTTTATTAGTACTTTTGTCGATTTCGACATTACTATCAAAGGATTCTAGCCCATTTAATCTGATAATTGCAGTGCTGCCAACGTCTTATAGCAATGTTTGTACGATTTTGACAATACTAACAAAGGTTCCAAGCCCATTTAATTTGGTAATTGCAGTGTTGCCAACGTTTTATAGCCACTTTTGGATATTTATACAGTACAGTAAAGGCGGAGCTAAACGGCCATTTTATGGTACATACAGTATTGCCAAAGTTTTATAACCACTTTTGGATGACTTTGACAACACTACCAAAGGCTCCTAGCCCATTTAATTTGGTAATTATAGTGTTGCCAACGTTTTATAGCCAAGTCTGTATGATTTTAACAATACTGTACTAACAAAGGTTCCTAGAACTTTTAATCTGATAATTGCAGTGTTGCCAAGGTTTTATAGACACTTTCGATGACTTTTAAAGTACAGTAGAGGTGGCGCTAGACCGCCATTTTGTTGCACATACAGTATTGCCAATGTCTTATAACCACTTTTGGATGGATTTTACAATGATACCAAAGGTTCCTATTCTATTTTATCTGGTAGTAGCAGTGTTTCCAACCTTTTATTACCACTTTTGTCGATTTCGACAATACTACCAAAGGATTCTAGCCCATTTAATCTGATAATTGCAGTGCTGCCAAAGTTTTATAGCAACGTCTGCACGATTTTGACAATACTAACAAAGGTTCCTAGCCCATTTAATTTGGTAATTGCAGTGCTGCCAACGTTTTATAGCCACTTTTGGATATTTTTACAGTACAGTAAAGGCGGAGCTAAACGGCCATTTTATGGTACATACAGTATTGCCAAAGTTTTATAACCACTTTTGGATGACTTTGACAACACTACCAAAGGTTTCTAGCCCATTCAATTTGGTAATTGCAGTGTTGCCAACGTTTTATAGCCACGTTTGGATGATTATAACAATACTAACAAATGTTCCTAGACCTTTTAATCTGATAATTGCAGTGTTGCCAACGTTTTATGGCCACTTTTAAATTATTTTTATAAAGTATAGTATAGGTGGAGCTCGACCGCCATTTTGTTGCACATACAGTATTGCCAAAGTTTTATAACCACTTTTGGATGAATTTTACAATGATACCAAAGGTTCCTATTCTATTTGATCTGGTAGTAGCAGTGTTTCCAACCTTTTATTAGTACTTTTGTCGATTTCGACATTACTATCAAAGGATTCTAGCCCATTTAATCTGATAATTGCAGTGCTGCCAACGTCTTATAGCAATGTTTGTACGATTTTGACAATACTAACAAAGGTTCCAAGCCCATTTAATTTGGTAATTGCAGTGTTGCCAACGTTTTATAGCCATTTTAGGATATTTTTTACAGTACAGTAAAGGCGGAGCTAAACGGCCATTTTATGGTACATACAGTATTGCCAAAGTTTTATAACCACTTTTGGATGACTTTGACAATGCTACCAAAGGTTCCTAGCCCATTTAATTTGGTAATTATAGTGTTGCCAACGTTTTATAGCCAAGTCTGTATGATTTTAACAATACTGTACTAACAAAGGTTCCTAGACCTTTTAATCTGATAATTGCAGTGTTGCCAAGGTTTTATAGCCACTTTTCAATTACTTTTACAAAGTACAGTAAAGGTGGAGCTAGAACTCCATATCGTTGTACATGCAGTATTGCCAAAGTTTTATAACCATTTTTAGATGGATTTTACAATGATACCAAAGGTTCCTATTCTATTTTATCTGGTAGTAGCAGTGTTTCCAACCTTTTATTACCACTTTTGTCGATTTCGACACTACTATCAAAGGATTCTAGCCCATTTAATCTGATAATTGCAGTGCTGCCAACGTCTTATAGCAATGTTTGTACGATTTTGACAATACTAACAAAGGTTCCAAGCCCATTTAATTTGGTAATTGCAGTGTTGCCAACGTTTTATAGCCACTTTAGGATATTTTTTACAGTACAGTAAAGGCGGAGCTAAACGGCCATTTTATGGTACATACAGCATTGCCAAAGTTTTATAACCACTTTTGGATGACTTTGACAATGCTACCAAAGGCTCCTAGCTCATTTAATTTGGTAATTATAGTGTTGCCAACGTTTTATAGCCAAGTCTGTATGATTTTAACAATACTGTACTAACAAAGGTTCCTAGACCTTTTAATCTGATAATTTCAGTGTTGCCAAGGTTTTATAGCCACTTTTCAATTACTTTTACAAAGTACAGTAAAGGTGGAGCTAGAACTCCATATCGTTGTACATGCAGTATTGCCAAAGTTTTATAACCATTTTTAGATGGATTTTACAATGATACCAAAGGTTCCTATTCTATTTTATCTGGTAGTAGCAGTGTTTCCAACCTTTTATTAGTACTTTTGTCGATTTCGACATTACTATCAAAGGATTCTAGCCCATTTAATCTGATAATTGCAGTGCTGCCAACGTCTTATAGCAATGTTTGTACGATTTTGACAATACTAACAAAGGTTCCAAGCCCATTTAATTTGGTAATTGCAGTGTTGCCAACGTTTTATAGCCACTTTAGGATATTTTTTACAGTACAGTAAAGGCGGAGCTAAACGGCCATTTTATGGTACATACAGTATTGCCAAAGTTTTATAACCACTTTTGGATGACTTTGACAATGCTACCAAAGGCTCCTAGCCCATTTAATTTGGTAATTATAGTGTTGCCAACGTTTTATAGCCAAGTCTGTATGATTTTAACAATACTGTACTAACAAAGGTTCCTAGACCTTTTAATCTGATAATTGCAGTGTTGCCAAGGTTTTATAGCCACTTTTCAATTACTTTTATAAAGTACAGTAAAGGTGGAGCTAGAACTCCATATCGTTGTACATGCAGTATTGCCAAAGTTTTATAACCATTTTTAGATGGATTTTACAATGATACCAAAGGTTCCTATTCTATTTTATCTGGTAGTAGCAGTGTTTCCAACCTTTTATTAGTACTTTTGTCGATTTCGACATTACTATCAAAGGATTCTAGCCCATTTAATCTGATAATTGCAGTGCTGCCAACGTCTTATAGCAATGTTTGTACGATTTTGACAATACTAACAAAGGTTCCAAGCCCATTTAATTTGGTAATTGCAGTGTTGCCAACGTTTTATAGCCACTTTAGGATATTTTTTACAGTACAGTAAAGGCGGAGCTAAACGGCCATTTTATGGTACATACAGTATTGCCAAAGTTTTATAACCACTTTTGGATGACTTTGACAATGCTACCAAAGGCTCCTAGCCCATTTAATTTGGTAATTATAGTGTTGCCAACGTTTTATAGCCAAGTCTGTATGATTTTAACAATACTGTACTAACAAAGGTTCCTAGACCTTTTAATCTGATAATTGCAGTGTTGCCAAGGTTTTATAGCCACTTTTCAATTACTTTTATAAAGTACAGTAAAGGTGGAGCTAGAACTCCATATCGTTGTACATGCAGTATTGCCAAAGTTTTATAACCATTTTTAGATGGATTTTACAATGATACCAAAGGTTCCTATTCTATTTTATCTGGTAGTAGCAGTGTTTCCAACCTTTTATTAGTACTTTTGTCGATTTCGACATTACTATCAAAGGATTCTAGCCCATTTAATCTGATAATTGCAGTGCTGCCAACGTCTTATAGCAATGTTTGTACGATTTTGACAATACTAACAAAGGTTCCAAGCCCATTTAATTTGGTAATTGCAGTGTTGCCAACGTTTTATAACCACTTTAGGATATTTTTTACAGTACAGTAAAGGCGGAGCTAAACGGCCATTTTATGGTACATACAGTATTGCCAAAGTTTTATAACCACTTTTGGATGACTTTGACAATGCTACCAAAGGCTCCTAGCCCATTTAATTTGGTAATTATAGTGTTGCCAACGTTTTATAGCCAAGTCTGTATGATTTTAACAATACTGTACTAACAAAGGTTCCTAGACCTTTTAATCTGATAATTGCAGTGTTGCCAAGGTTTTATAGCCACTTTTCAATTACTTTTATAAAGTACAGTAAAGGTGGAGCTAGAACTCCATATCGTTGTACATGCAGTATTGCCAAAGTTTTATAACCATTTTTAGATGGATTTTACAATGATACCAAAGGTTCCTATTCTATTTTATCTGGTAGTAGCAGTGTTTCCAACCTTTTATTACCACTTTTGTCGATTTCGACAATACTACCGAAGGATTCTAGCCCATTTAATCTGATAATTGCAGTGCTGCCAACGTCTTATGGCCACTTTTGGATGACTTTTACAGTACAGTAAAGACAGAGCTAAACGGCCATTTTGTTGTACATACAATATTTAGCAAAGTTTTATAACCACTTTTGGATGACTTTGACAACACTACCAAAGGTTCCTAGCTTTTTAAATTGATAATTGCAGTGTTGCCAACGTTTTATAGCCACATTTGTATTATTTTAACAATACTAACAAAGGTTCCTAGACCTTTTAATCTGATAATTACAGTGTTGTTAAGGTTTTATAGCCACTTTCGACGACTTTTAAAGTACAGTAGAGGTGGAGCTAGACCGCCATTTTGTTGCACATACAGTATTGCCAATGTTTTATAACCACTTTTGGATGGATTTTACAATTATACCAAAGGTTCCTATTCTATTTTATCTGTTAGTAGCAGTGTTTCCAACCTTTTATTAGTACTTTCGTCGATTTTGACAATACTACCAAAGGATTCTAGCCCATTTAATCTGATAATTGCAGTTCTGCCAAGGTTTTATAGCAACGTTTGCACGATTTTGACAATGCTAACAAAGGTTCCTAGCCCATTTAATTTGGTAATTGCAGTGCTGCCAACGTTTTATAGCCACTTTTGGATGACTTTTACATTACAGTAAAGGCGGAGCTAAACGGCCATTTTATGGTACATACAGTATTGCCAAAGTTTTATAACCACTTTTGGATGACTTTGACAACACTACCAAAGGTTTCTAGCCCATTCAATTTGGTAATTGCAGTGTTGCCAACGTTTTATAGCCACGTTTGTATGATTATAACAATACTAACAAATGTTCCTAGACCTTTTAATCTGATAATTGCAGTGTTCCCAACGTTTTATAGCCACTTTTTTACAACTTTTAAAGTACAGTAAAGGTGGAGCTAGAACTCCATATCGTTGTACATTCAGTATTGCCAATGTTTTATAACCACTTTTAGACGGATTTGACAATACTAACAAAGGTTCCTTGCCCATTTAATTTGGTAATTGCAGTGTTGCCAATGTTTTATAGCCACTTTTGGACTACATTTACAGTACTGTAAAGGTGGAACTAGACGGCCATTTTGTTGTACATACAGTATTGCCAATATTTTATAACCATTTTTGGACAGATTTTACAATGCTACCAAGAGTTCCTTGCCCATTTTATCTGGTAGTAGCAGAGTTTCCAACATTTTATAGCTACGTTTGTATGGTTTCGACAATACTAACAAAGGTTACTAGCCCATTTATTCTGATAATTGCAGTATTGCCAACGTTTGATAGCCACTTTTGCACAATTTTTACATTACTACCAAATTTTCCTAGCTCATTTTATCTGGTAGTAGCAGTGTTTCCAACCTTTTATTACCACTTTTGCTCGATTTCGACAACACTACCAAAATATCCTAACTCATTTAATCTGATAATTGCAGTATTGCCAACGTTTTATAGCCACTTTTGCATGATATTGACAATACTAACAAAGGTTCCTAGCCCATTTAATTTGGTAATTGCAGTGTTGCGAACGTTTTATAGCCACTTTTGGACGACTTTTACAGTACAGTAAAGGCAGAGCTAGGCAGCCATATTGTTGTATATGCAGTATTGCCAATGTTTTATAGCCGATTTTAGATGGATTTGACATTATTACCAAAGGTTCCTAGCCCATTTTATCTGGTAATATAGGTATTGCCAGCGTTTTATTACCACTTTTGCACGAATTTGACAATACTACTAAGGTTCCTAGCCCATTTTATCTTTTTTTTTTTTTTTTTTTTTTTTTTCTATACCTCAACCTCGGGACTGTAGGCTGTCAGTAGCCCGTGACTCTTGCGAGGCCCCGAGATTATTGGGTGTCGCACTAGATGAGACAGTGGAGCTTCGTGGTGATGTTGGTACAGCTGCTTCTCTTCTGCCCCATTAGATGACGACACCTTATTTATACACGTCACTATCAGGGGAGAGCAGCTACACCGTCACTCATAGCATCTTGGAATATCTTCTATGTTGTGAGTTGACGACGATGTAGGGGGTATTTTCTTGACGTGTCGGCGTAGACCCATCAGATCACCTGGGTCACTCCAGCACTAGCCGCCACCTGGACTCACCACTCGATCGCTGCCTGCTGCCCTCACCTGCCTCTTTCTAGCTCTGCACCTTAGACCTGTTCCTGCTCCAGCACGTCTACCAGCAGCCCAGCCGCACCTACCTGCCAACCACGTGGTGCACTGCTACACATACAGTTGCCTCCAAAAATTTCGAGACACTACCTGCTAGAGTCTAGCAGGTAGTGTCTCGAAATTTTTGGAGGCAATTGTACCCTTACCTCCTTATACAGTCCAGGCTGGCCAGGGTATACCATTGTCTACTAGTGCTAGTGTAATAATTCTACTGTTGTATCCCTGTGAGTTTGTTGTTCACGTGAGTTCACCCCAACTAGTAACATACATCCCTGTTGTTACAATAATAATATTAATAACAGACATGATAACATTTACAGATATATCTAGTTATTATTACATAATAATAATAATAATAATAATAATAATAATAACAGAAGTATTGAATAGTGAAGTAAAGTACATAAGTAATTAATAATATGTACATAACAAAACAATTATTACAGATATATTTAGTTATTAATACATTTTGTCTTAAAGTCGGCAAAAGAAGTATTGGAACTCCCCTATGGATTATTAATTTCAATGTAAGGGTGGTTCCTATACCTTTTTGACGACTGTACATACTTTTCTTCTATTCCTTTTCTGCTTACTGTCCCACCTCTCAATCATCTTCCTCCTCGGGCGCCATATGACCTCGTTGTTGCGGCGCTTATTACCAATCACTCAATCACACACACATGGACACTTCTTATTTCTTTGTGATATATTTATTTGTATCTGTTTTTATGTGTTTGTACCAACCAATCAATCAATTAAGGGGGTGCGGGAATACGGGGACAGGCTTGGGGGGAGGGTGCGGGAGTAGGGGACAGGCTTGGGGGGTTTTGGGGGGGTTTGTGCGGGAGTTGGGGGAGGGGTTAGGGGGGTGCGGGAATAGGGGACAGGCTTTCTACCCACCCCAAGCCTGTCCCCCTATTCCCGCACCCCCCAAGCCTGTCCCCTACTCCCGCACCCCCTTAATCAACCCTTTGTTTATGTGGGGCTATGATATGTATGCTGAGTGTGATGGTGATATTATACAAGCCATTATTTACCTGCATTGCTTTCCTGGGTGAAGGAAGATAAGCCTCGGACAAGATCAAGTGAGAGAAGATTTGTGTAACTGTGTACAAAACAGTAAGTATTATTATTATTACAGTAAACTCATTTTACACTGGGATTATATAATATTATGTGAAGTAGTGTGTGTATAATGAATGTATGTACTGTAATCACTCATTATACACTACATTACACACCCATAATACACTGTTACATACACTATTACACTACTGCCAGATTATCAACAGCAGTTAGAACACAACTTTGAATATTATCACCACACTGGGCAACACAATGTTTCTGTAGGCCAGCAATAACCTTGTGTAATCTTTATTTTCCTTTTATTATTATGTTTATACACCTACACTACTACGTACACAAATACACTGGTTCATCCACAAATACATTATTGCCAGACCATTCAAAACAGCCAAAACACAATGTTGAATACAGTATTATCCCCACACTGGGCAATACAACGTTTCTGTAGGCAGCCTTTCCGTTCATTATTCCTTATTTTCCTTGATCTGTAACTTAAATACACACTTATTATACACTTATATATTCCTTCATACACAAATACATTACTACCTGACCATCAACAGGAGCCAGAACACAACATTGAAAATTATCACCACGCTGGGTAGTAACACATTCCTGTAGGCCAGTATTAGACGTGGGTGTGTTGTTGTTGACGGTCTCACCTTCTTCTCCTTCTCGTGTGACTCCCGCCCTATCACAACCCCTCCGTTTACACCCCCAGCAGGCCGTACAAACAGCGTCTTGACCTTTGGTACTGGCGAAGGATCACGTGGAGAGGAGGAGGAGGAGGGAAGCTGAGGTACCAAGATGTGCACCAGAATATTAACAGACATAATGACAATGTAAACAAAGTACCACACGTCTATGAGCCTGACGGATGGGCTCGGAGGGACGGTAGAGGTAGAAAGGGATAGGCGCAGGTGGAACAATAAAAACATTAGGCCCAAGGAGAGGACAGCACGTGTCAACAAAGCCTCCCACCCGATGAAGAACGTGGCCCATGAGATTCCAACCAAGAGTATAGTTGGTGCAAAGAATGACAACACCAGACCGTTTACATGACACTGCACTTCAAGAATAGCGGTCATCTCTTCCTCCACATCCTCCTCCTCTTTTTCTTCCAAGTGTTGTCCTTTTCCTTCCTCCATCGGTTTTGTTTTCTCTAGTTGCTTCTTTCTCTCCTCTTCTCCATCTGTATCTTTGAGGCCAAACCCAAGCACAGAATACCCCAAAAGCTCGTGAACACCAGCAAACTTGACCCTCTGATTGTGCTTGTCAAAACGAACGAATCCCTTATAGGTGGAGGCGAGGCGGAGGGTGATGGGGCAGCGGTGGGTGGAGAAGGGGTAAGTGAAGTGGTATTGATGGTGGTGGTGATGGTGGTGATAAGAGGAGCAGGTGAAGGTGGCTAGATGGTCCCGAGTCAATGTTAGTGGGTTCTCTCTGCCTGGGTACGCCACGTCTGAAACAACAAGCACTGGTCTCAATAGGTACTGATACACACACACATGAAACAGTAGGGAATGTTACGATAGTACTGTCCTCTCTCTCTCTCTCTCTCTCTCTCTCTCTCTCTCTCTCTCTCTCTCTCTCTCTCTGGAATATACAATTAATTGATCCATCTTGCAGCTCTCTCTCTCTCTCTCTTTCAAGACTATACAGATGACTGATCTATCTAAACAGCACTCTCTCTTTCAAGATTATACAGATGACTGATCTATCAAACAGCACTCTCTCTCTCAAGACTATACAGATGACTGATCTCTCTCTCTCTCTCTCTCTCTCTCTCTCTCTCTCTCTCTCTCTCTCTCTCTCTCTCTCTCTCTCTCTCTCTCTCTCTCTCTCTCTCTCTCTAGACTAACCCATCTTGACATCATTGATGTTGGGAAGCGTAGGGTTGTTAGCTGAGGCCACTGTCACACTCTCCTTCAACACCTCACTCCTGGCCCCCCTCAGCTCATACAGACGGTACTCAGGAACCCATATTTTGCCCAGGTCCTCCCGCATGAGTGCCGTGCCCCTCCTCCCTGCCTTACCCCCTTCATCAGCTAGGTGGCTGAAGGATAGGCGACTGTCCACCCACCTCAGTTTCACCCTCACCTCGGCTGTCACTGAGAAGTCAGTCTCATCAATGGATAGAATGCGGAGTATTGTCATCGATGGGATGATCATCAGGGGGTCTTTTTTTATGTCCCACCCATTTATTTCATCATCTTGGTTGCTTGGTTGCTTAGCAATGGGTCCCATGTTTTGAACGCTGGCACTGTTAATCATACCATTACCAGGAGGTGTGAGGTGGCTGCTGTACCCACCCTGGAGGTTAATAACGTGGCAGTTTTCTTCATCGCTGCCATCACTACACTCATACCTCATGTTGCAGCGGTGGCGACGTGTGACACACTCACCTGACCTGCACATGAAGTGGTGTCGTGTGGAGCAGGGAGACAGGCTGAGTTGTAGAGTGTCACCGGGGTGAGCACCACACAACAAACTGACGACGACCCATCGACGCAGTCCAAGAGGGTACTCCACCAGATCTGAGGGTGAGGTGATGGCCAGTGTGTTGTTGTTGATGTTGCTGAGAACCCACTGGCTGGTGGTCTTGTTCCATGCTATCAGTAGGTCGTAGAATCCACGGAACACAGGCCGTCCATCTAGGTACCCACCGGAGGCACGGAATCTCGTCTCGTGTTCATCCTCAAAGCACAGCCCACGCAGCCTCAGAAATTTGGACGGTAGGATTTCACAAACACTACACTTTTTGTCACTACACTTGGCATCCCCCCACGTCCCGTCAGTGAAAAGTGCCACACAGTTATCAAGCAAGCCGCCATAAGGGAAGGGTGGTACAAAGTTGTTGTAGTTGAGGACCCTGCCTGTGTCTAGGCTTTTCCACACACCTTCCTGACTCTCATCACTCGCCCCCAGCCACAATTTCCAAGGGGTGCTACTACAGGTGGAGGCAAAGGGCTGTAGTGCTCGTTGCAGGCGTGTGTTGTCGCGTTGTGAGGTGGGCACGGTGAGGGGGGCATGTAGAAGGCGACACTGGGTTAGGGAAGCAGGTACACTTCGCCTCTCAGGAAGTATTAAGTAGTGGGGGTCAGATCTGAGGTACAGTACAAGATGGGATATAAGGTCATGGAGAGAGAGACATGTTTTGTGTGTTTGTGTGTGTAAACAAGAGGTGGTGTGTGTGTTTTCATGTGTGTGAAGAGGTGATGTGTATGTGTGTGTGTCATAAATAAGGGACAAGTTGGGATGCAGGGCCATTGTGTCTGTGTGTATATGTGACCCGAGAGACTTGATTGGATATATACAGGGCCATTATGTGTGTGTGTGTGTGTGTTTGTGTTTGAGGTTACCATGGTGACATATTTTAAAATGTGTGTCTAACAATGC
>JAWQEG010004224.1:92500-130083 GCA_033782935.1 Petrolisthes cinctipes
TCAATGATCAATACACATTACACATTTATATACAGTAGGTGGGTTCCGGCACAGAGAGAGAGAGAGAGAGAGAGAGAGAGAGAATGGGAGGGGCAAATGACAGACATGTAGAGACAGGCTAAGTTAATGAGAGAGAGAGAGAGAGAGAGAGAGAGAGAGAGAGAGACTATATACTGACTCAACATCTACCCAGGGGGGCTGACTTTATTCTCTGTGAATATTTGCCATCCCCCACAGGGCTAAAATAAAGATTGTTGTAGGATCTGGTCACTTTCTAGTGGATTTGACGAGATCTGCCCACATGGATTAAATATCCACGTGAGGTGTACTGCAACCGGAGGCTCATTTTTTTTTTTCACTGCTGTGTGGACCGCCAGCACACGGTGGTGCATTTCCCTTTGCATGCAGCAGTGTAAACTCCCTCCCCATTATGGTACCTTCAGGGCTGGTCTCATGAAAGGTGCGGCCCCACTTGTAGCTCTTGTGGTAACGTAGACGTGGGCCCACAACACTGGCTGTGGGATCAAAGACCTTCCCCCCAATCTCCCTGGCGGTCGGAGGCCCCCAGACTCCCTGCCTCCCTGGTCCAGTAAGTTCTGGTCCCATTTCCCTGGGATGTGCTTCGGTAGCCCAGGCATATAGGGCCAGCCCCTCCTTTATTTTAATTTGTTTTTTCATTACGACCAGAGTATACCAGGGATCTGTGGGGCAGGAGGCCATTCTGCCCCAGGAGAACATCAACAACAACAACAACTGACTCCCGCAGAGGGCCGCTCATGGGTAGCATAATATGCGGGGGTTGTGCGGGGAATTTAAGGATCCAGCTGAAAGGATTAGGAAGGGGGTTAGGATAAGGGTGGATTGGATCAGGGACTGCTGGTTGAGGATTAAGATTGGGGAGGTAATGATTGGTGATCCTATTTCTAAACGTATCAAGAGTGGGGCTATTAACTACGTGAGATGAGAGATTATTTCACTCTTGGTTGCTGCGGGGAAAGAATGAGTGCCTAAGTTGTTTATTGAGCTTGTATTAAAAAGGCATATTATGTGCTAAAGGAAAGGATAATATGCTAAATACTGCTAAATAAAAGGACATATGTGCTAAAATAATAAATGATGGTGCCGTTGAAAAGACACACAACATTAAAAATCCTCTATGGTCGGCACCCATCAATGTTTACATAGATCAGCTGATGCCTACCACAAACTGTAAGTGTTATTATTTATATTATAACTTAGTAATATACACACACAAACATATACACTACACATACATAACCTTAATAATACACACATACACATACAAATATACACACACACATGTAGTTTGGGATATTTCTTTCATTGTGTATGTACGGTAACGTTAGTTATTTGGGTAAATATTGAATGAATTACCGTTATTGCGTACCGTTTTTCTACCTTCATTACCCACTTATTTAGACCATTCTAAGACTATTTTCGGTAAATTTACAGAAGAACTGGGTTCACTATATTGTATATTTTAGTATCATTACCCACTATTTTGGACCATTCTAAGACACTTTTCATCTATGGTGTTTCTCTCGGAGATGCCTCGTTTTCGAGATATGCCCCGTTTTACAAACATAATTTGGAAATTAGTCTGACCTTACCTGACCTGACCTAACCTAACCTAGACCACAGCAGACTACCGGGACCTAACCTGGGCAAACTACCGGGACCTAACCTGGGTAAACTACCGGGATTTAACCGGTGTAAACTATCATAAAGTGACTGGGGCAAATTTCCGGGACCTAGCCAGATGTGGTAACACTGCGCGATCCTAGCCAAAAACCCAGTTATTCTGTAATAATACCCTATTTTCTTCCATGGCATTTCCTCTGCAAATGCCCCATTTCCAAAATAGGGCATATTCAAATGGGGCATTTTGAAATTAGCCTGACCTTACCTGACCTGACCTAACCTAACCTAGACCGCATCAGACTACCGGGACCTAACCTGAGCAAACTACCGGGAAATAATCGTGATAAAGTACAATAAATGACAGGGGTAAAATACTGGGACCCAGCCGGATCTGGCAACACTGCTGCAAAACGGTAATTCTTTCAATAAATACCGTTATTTGTAGTGTGCGTATATGTGTGTACTGTAGACCTGTGTGTGTGTTATCTGTATGTAACGTTATGACTTTTTTTAATTCATTGTGTGTGTGTAAGCCTGTAAGTATATAATTATATATGTGTGTACGTTATCTGTATGTGTGACCTTGATAGAATAAATAAGTCATCATTATGAGGATAAGTTTAAAAGACACATAAATTAAAAGCAATAATATTTTACCAACATATTTGGATATTTAGATATTATTCAGGTATTATTTGGGAGCTTGTTCATAATTACTACCATTAATTCTTTTCTGTTAAATATATTTCAGTAATTATCAAGTATGTTGCCATTTTCTATTACAATGTTTTTACCTTTATTACCCACTAATTTATACCATTCTAAGACAGTTTTCTTCTGTGGCATTTTCTTTGGAAATGTGCCATTTCCAAGTTAGGGCATATTCAAATGGGGCAGTTTAGAATTAGCCTGACCTTACCTGACCTACCGGTAACCTAGACTGCAGCAGACTACCGGGACCTAACCTGGGCAAACTACCGGGACCTAACCTGGGCAAACTACCGGGACTTAACCGTGGTAAAGTACCAGGAGCTGACTGGAGCAAACTACCGGGACATAGCCGGATCTGGCAACACTGCTACAAGATGACAATATACTAGATAAATTCTTACATTTCTTAGCACATGTAGCGGTATGTCATTTCCAATTTCCAGTTTACTGTACAATTTTCACAGTTGATGGTTTGTTATCAGTTCAAAACACAGATGACCCTTGATATAAGATGATGAAAATTAACACTAGTATCTCCATTTAACACTGGGGTTAACACATCATTGGGTTAACACATCATTGGGTTAACACATCACTTGGTAACACATCTCTGGGTTAACACATCACTGGGTTAACACATCACTGGGTTAACACATCATTGGGTTAACACATCACTGGGTTAACACATCTCTGGGTTAACACATCACTGGGTTAACACATCACTGGGTTAACACATCATTGGGTTAACACATCACTGGGTTAACACATCACTGGGTTAACACATCACTGGGTTAACACATCACTGGGGTAACAGATCATTGGGTTAACACATCACTGGGTTTATGGGTGTGTAATGTGTACAAATAGGGTTTATTTACTGTACACAAATTCATTACAAACACTATAATATACACCCATAGGCTAACACTAACAACAATGAAAAACAACATATTATTTTACAATTTTGCATACGATAATTTAGACCCACCCCATAATTTACATACTGTACACATTAATTTACACAAACCCTTAATTTTCACACCTTAATAAATTTACACACACACACACACCATAATTTACTCTCTCACTCACTTCCCAGAGGTGCAGTAAATATAGACAATGTGGTACAACTGTGTGAGAAAGCAACATACCGTGATATTGGGAGTGGTGGTGAGGAGAGGGACGGTGGGACAGAGATGTGTTGCTTCCTCTTCGTCCTCTCAGGATTCCCAGCAACTGGCAGCAAATGGTATGACCTAACCAAACCTAACTTAAAGGGGAAGGTTGTCTTGGTGGATTGGATGGTCTGTGATTCCTACAAACTATGCCATGAAACAGATCACCTATTAATACCATTAAGGGTGTCTATTTCCTGGCATAGTTTGGAGAAATCACAGACCTTCCAATTCACCAACAAGAAAACCTTCCCTGAACCTAACCTAACATAATCTAATCTAACATAACATTGCAAACCATAACCCATCCTAACCTAACATAACCAAACCTAATTATTTTGCTGTCATATTATATCTCCTAAATATTATATTTCTTTTTTGGGGTTAATGGATCTTTTTTGCTGTCATGTATTATCTATTAAAAATATTATTACTTTTCAAAGAACAAACCACACAAACAAAATTAATACTGGTAATAGCGGTTATTATTATTAATATTAATATTATTATTAATATAATTTTTTTTTTCTCTCATATTTCATCTCGTAAATATCAATGAATTTCAGAGGACAGACCACAGAAGCAGAATTAGTACTGGTAATGGCAGTTAATAATTCTTTCTCGATTTTTTGCTGTCCTAATCTTAATTTCAATGCATCTCAGGAGAGGCCAGACAGACAAAAACATCTCTAGAGGAACAATTAACACTTCATCGGTATTAAAGTGATCAGATACAGAATTAAAAATAGGGATTAAAAACTTGTATACATAATTTATTTGCTGTTTATCTGCCAAAAATATTATTACTTGCAGGGGGTTACAAACTTGCATAGATATCGTATATAGGCCTATGCATTTTTTTTTTATTTATTTTTTTTCATATTTTATCTCCTAAATTTCAACGCGTCTCAAGAGAGCACACACAATCACTACATTTTTATTTTTTTTATTGAAGCATCTCTTGTATTAACATTTTCAGATACAAAATTAACATTCATATACTTTATACTGTATTTTATTTTGCTGTCATATTTTATCTCCTAAATTTCAATGGATTCGTTTCAGAAGGAGAGGCCAGACAGACAATAACATCGCTAGACGAACTAAAGCAGCATCTGGGCATTGATTTCTCACATGCCAAGCTGGGGAGGTTCACACAGACACCTCCCCATCAAGAAAACCTCTTCACCAACAACTCATTCCTCACCTCTTACCTCAACAGAGTCCTGCCCAGAGAGGTGTGTGTGTAAATGTACTGTAGGCCTTTGATATACCATAAGATGTATAAATTTTACTGAAGTTGAAGACTTTGGAAGGCCAAGCGGAGTTGAAAGTCATCGCTGATGATTAAAGTCACTAAGGGAATATTTTCCTTTTAATCATTAGGTTATGTTTCTTTTATTGGAAGAAATTACAATTTGATTCTTCTTTCTGTCATTGATTAGTTTGATGATGATATCTGGTATGGTCTAAGAGGAGTTAAGTTCGGACATTTTCCAAACTCTAGGGCATAGGAACTGAGGTTGACCACCAGGCCAAAAGGCTTTC
Source organism: Petrolisthes cinctipes (assembly GCA_033782935.1). Taxonomy (NCBI): domain Eukaryota; kingdom Metazoa; phylum Arthropoda; class Malacostraca; order Decapoda; family Porcellanidae; genus Petrolisthes; species Petrolisthes cinctipes. The sequence goes on from JAWQEG010004224.1 coordinate 97,597, forward strand.
CAAAATCAGGGGCAAGAAAAATGTCTGAAAATTTAGAAGTCTCTTTGCTCAGGATGAATTTATCATTAAAGTCAGTTAGTTAGTGTGTATGGTAATGAATAACACAAGTCTGGGAACACACACACACAGACACACACACTATCCTTTTAACACAGGGTCAATAAATCACTTAATGTGTATGGTAGTAAATAACACAAGCCTGGGAAAACATATATTGATGGTCTTAAAATGAGTGTAAAATGAAGTAAGTGGTGGATACTAAGTATTTATTCACTATATATCGAATGTCTACTTTACTGGAAACACAATAAACACACACACACACTGGTTGCACAATTCAAGTAATAATGAATATGGTATATATCTCTGCTCTTCTTTCTGTTTGATTCTGTCGCTGTCTGTCTCTCTATTTTTATCTTTGCCCCTCTTTCTGTTTGTCTCTGTTTCTGTCTGCCTGTCTCTACCACTCTGTTTCTGTCTGTTTGTCTCTCTGTCACTTTCTCCCTCCCTATCCATCTATCCCTTTCTATCTATCTAATCTATCTATCTATCTATCTATCATCTTACTGACTGACTCTCTCTTATTCTCATTCTCTCCCTGTCTCTCTCTTTTTCTCCCTCCCTCACTCACCCTTCTCTCCCTCACTCTCTCTCTCCCTAGGTTCGTGAAGAGATCTGGCCTGACCTGACCCGTTTTGGTCAGAGGGCTGTGACAGAGCTCTACACACTTGGAAGACAATGTGAACTTAACCAACCCTTCCTTAAACCCTACGATGCATGGGGGAACAGAACTGATCAACTGGGTAAGGTTATGTATGGACAGTAGACACTTAATGTACAATTCACTCAGCCGCCAGTTATTGCGGGTTTCGCTAACGCGTTTTAAAGATATCGCGTGAACATAAAGAGAAACATACTTAAATTGCTAATACGCAAATGGTGCTATTGCGACTCGCTAGCCAGGATGAGAGTACACTCAACCCTCGATTTCACGGAGTCTCTCTCTAGCCACTAAAAATAATTCTAAACTTGAGCCAATAAAATGGAAAATGTATATTTTGAAAGATTGTTCATTTTAAAAGGGTAGCCCTAAAAGTGTGTGTAGTGAGAGAGTGAGTGTGATGGTTGACAAGTTCAGTAATCATCAATAATTCATGAGTTTCTACTTATACAAACACATTTCCTTAGTTTGCATTCATTATTCTTTGTCACTTTCTCTTACAATTTATTGTACTTTTCACCATATCAAATATCTGTATGTGCTAAAAGTATGAAAAATGCCCGTTTTGAGAAGTTGTTCACTATAAAGGAGTTCGTCTTGTCTCAAGCGAGTGTGAGGGTGATAGTCGGAAGGTTAGTTCAGTTATCACCAAAACTCATTGAATATTTATTCGTGCACAGACATTGCTTAGTTTGTATTAATTATTTTTGATAATTTTCTCATAAAATCACTTCCACTTTTCACCATTTCAATAATCTGTATGTATATAATTAATTAACACATTACGGTAAGCAAATCTTTTGTTATGTCTGTTTTATATGTATTTAATGTCTGTGTTTACTTTTTATCATCACAATGTGAATGATATCTATGAATTACGGTGAAATGAGGGAACAATACGCTAGATTGGGGTGTCACTCTGGCAGACCAGGTGACAATGTTATTTTTTCCCATTACTTCTTTACAATGACTGTCGTGTTTTTTGCTATGATGCACATGTTTATGAACCAGTTTCGCGCGATAACTCGGGGTTGAGTGTATAATGCGTTGCTTTGCTCTGTTGTTATGGGTGTGTAATGCACTGTTTGAAATAAATGTGTGTTCAGTAATTAAATCCTCTTTGTACATTACACACCCATAAACTCAGCGGTGGATAATGAGGGTTTACTGTACACACATTCATCATTACAAACAGTACACTACGCACCCACCATAACAACAACAGTGTAAAATAAAATGCATTACTGTACCCCCCCCCCCCCCCCAAAGCATTAAAAGTTAAAGTTAAAGTTGCAGGGTTTTAGTTCTGGTATCTATCTCTGATGAGATACTCTCCAGAACGTCAGCCAGGCAAGCCCAACTCCCCACCATGGTGCCCAGCCATGGCAGTAACCCCCCAGTAAACAGTTTTAAACTCTCGGGCCTGGGCGAGGCTCGATCTGCCGACCTCACGGATGCGAGGCAGGCGCGTTACCACTGTACTAGCCAGGGGCTACACACACCCAAAGCATTACTGTACACACACCCAAAGCATTACTGTATACTCATGATCCAAAGTCTCGCTACCCCCTCAGCTAGTGGGAAGGTGAAGTCAGTGTTAAAGACTGGTTGCACGAATGAACAGACTGGTATACAATGTAGGAAAAGAGTCAGAGTGAAGTTCACTCTCCACAAACAAAAAAACCCTTGGTCATGAAAATGAAAAATACGAGTTTAATAGTACAATAATACAAGGCATTACTGTAGTAATCTCCTTTAATTTCCTATCTTTCTTAGTGACTTGTGAAGCCTGGAAGACCCTTAAGAAGATATCAGCAGAGGAGGGCCTGATAGCTACTGCATATGAGGGTAGATATGGGGAGTATGACCGCCTCTATCAGATGGTCAAGTTGGGTGTATTTAGTCCAGTGTCTGGCTTATACTCCTGTCCACTGGCCATGACGGACGGGGCTGCTAAGACGGCATTGGTAAGCTGGGAGAGAGGGATGGAGAGGGAGATAGAGGAGAGGGTGGGAAGGGGAATAGGGGTTAGAAAGGGAGGGATAGGAGGGATTGAGGAAGGATAAGGAAGGGATGGAGAGGGGAATGGAAGGGATGGAGGGATAGTTTTGAAGATTTAGTAACATTTCAATATACTGTCAAGAATTTCTACTCTTAAGGCAGTAATATATTTTTGGTACAATCACAAGTCATGATAAGTATCCAGGTGTGCTTTGAATGGCCTAATGATAGAGTATTAAAAGACCTCCAACAAGTAGCCTATGTATGAGACAGGATAAGCGTTGTACTATGTTCACTGATATGTCAAGATTCAAAATGTCAATAAAACCTAAATACTTATTATGGCTCATTTCTGTACATACATTGGAGTATGCACCTTGATTCCTCCAAAGTATGCCAGTAAATAAGACCAAGTAAAACAAAATAATGGTGACCTGTTGTTGTTGTTGTTGTTGTTGTTGTTGATTGGAATAGTTTGTTTGTTTGGAGGAATCAGTTGCTCCAGATTTACCACCAACACTGTTATGGATGTGTATTGTACTGTTTGTAATGAATGTGTGTACAGTAATACCTTGTTTTGAAGTGTTTGTAATGAATATGTATACAGTACAGTAATGTCATGTTTTGTATTGTTGTTGTTATGTGTGTGTGTGTGTGTATTGTACTGTTTGTGTTATGTGTGTGTGTGTGTATTGTACTGTTTGTGTTGTGTGTGTGTGTGTATTGTACTGTTTGTATTACACATACGGTAACACCAACAGTACAATACACACACACACACACCCATAACAACAACATCAGTACAAAACAATGCATTACTGTTTACAAAACCTCACCACAAATCCTCATCACAGTGTTATTTCTCTCTTAATAGGTACTGAGTAATTCACCCCACTTATCCAAGGCTTACCAACACCTCACCTCAAGGGACCCAAGCCTGTTTTGGACTTCAGGACAGTGGATGACAGAGAAGAGAGGTATGTGTGTGTGTGTGAATCCCTCTCTCTGTGTGTGTATGGGAGAAGAGAGGTGTGTGTGTGTGTGTGTGTTTCAATCCCTCTCTTTCTCTGTGTAAGGGAGAAGAGTGGTTAGTGTGTGCATGTGTCTCTGCTTCAGTCCCTCTCTCTGTGTATGTATGTGTGTGTAAGGTAGAAGAGAGATTAGTGTGTGAGTGTGTGTGTGTGTGTCCCTCTGTCTGTGTGTGTGTCTCTCTTTGTGCGTGTGTGCCTGTCAATCCCTCTCTGTCTGTGTGTGTGTGTGTCACTCTCTCTCTCTCTCTCATTAGGTGGTTCTGATGTGAATGGTTCTACTGAGACAGTGGCCGTTGAGTCTGGTAATGGGAGCCACCTTCTCTTTGGATACAAGTGGTTTAGTTCTGCCACTGATGCTGACATGGCCTTAACACTAGCCAAAATTGTACCACACACACAACAACAACAACCAGTAAGTGTGTGTGTGTGTGTTCCCAGGCTTGTTGTTGAAGTTCTTCAAGCAGTCTGGCCGAGCAGCCCCGTCCCAGGCTTGTGTTATTTATTATCATACATACTAAGTGATTTACTGAGCCTATGTTCATGTACTATATTCATAATCATGTACTATATATAATCATCTTATATCGAGGTCATACTGTACGAATACTATATAATTATATCCTATCCCTCCTTGCAATCCCACAGACATCCAATAGACTGACCATGTTTTACTTGGAGACGAGGAGAGATGACGGACAACTGAATGGTATACAACTAGTTCGACTCAAGGACAAACTGGGTGAGCCATTTATCATCTAATATATACCACTTAGGCTACCTTCTTATGTAATATTTACCTACAATAAATAAATACTTGTATCCACCACTTACTTCATTTTACACTCATTGATGACCACCAATATATGTTTTCCCAGACTTGTGTTATTCATTACCATACACACTAACTAAGTGATTTACTGACCCTGTGTTAACAGGATAGTGTGTGTTTGTTTCCAGATTTGTGTTATTCATTACCATCTAGACAAATAAGGGAGTTACTGAGCCTATGTTAAAAGGATACAAGTGTTGAAAGGATACAAAGCCTTCTTTTATTGAGGGCCTGCATCACAAGTAAAATTTCTCATCAATTGGTGGTCTTCAGTGAGTGACCGAGTGTAAAATGAAGTAAATGGTGGATACAAGTATTTATTCACTGTATATCCAGAGTATTGGCCTCAAGAACTGGTACACACAAAGGTTTACAACATATCCTACAGAAAATGTAAAACGATGTAACTGCAATGCAACATAATTTTAAGTTGTTGTTGTTGTACCTTCCCCGAGTCAATTGGTAGACCATTCATTGCAGTACTTCCAGAATAATAAGCACTCTTTACAAACAGCCTGTGTATGAATACCTGTGGCAACCCTATATAAAATTTGTCACTGTAACAAATATTTCCATCTTTTGGGTAGGCACTCGTCAGCTCCCCACAGCCGAGCTGCTTCTGGATGGTACAACAGCCCACCGTGTCTCCGATGAGGGTCGGGGTGTGGCGGCCATTGCTAACATGCTCACCATCACCAGGCTTCACAATGCAGTCTCATCATGTTCACTTATGAGAAGGTATGAAGGCGGGTTTATTTCTCTCTTTGTGTTGCTGCGATCGAGATTCACACGGGAATTTTTCTGGGTTGGAGATTTGATTTGTGCTGCTGTTTTAGAGATTAGATTAAGATTTTTTTTAAAGTACGATAGGTGATATAGCCTATTTAGGAATTTATAATTATAAGGTAGGCTGGATATTTCTTGCTCTGCATTCCAGTATTTGAATACTTTTCCCATTCTCTCATGCACCCTTACATGCATTTATTCTCTTATTTTCTTACCCTCACTCTCACTTTTTCACACGCACACATATATATACACACTCATTCTCTCACCCTTACTCTCACACACTAATAAACATACATACACTCACTCTCTCTCATACACATACAATCTCTCTCTCTCTCTCTCCCACTAGGTTACTTCAACTATCTCGTGACTACAGCAAGAGGCGATGTGCTTTTGGTGGTCCAGTTGAGGGTCATGTTTTACACCAACTGACATCATCACGCCTTGAGGTCACAACAAGGGGATGTGAAGCACTCACCTATCATCTTGTAAGGTAAGGTCAGGGCAGGTCAAGTTAAGTTAGGCCTATCATCTAGCTAGGTAAGGTCATGGAAGGTTAAAGCAGGTTAGGTTAAGTTAGGGAAGGTTAGGTTAAGTCAGAGAATGTAGAATGCTGACATATCTTGTAAGGGAAGGTGAGAGCAGGACAAGGTAGGCTTATCATCTAGCTAGGTAAGGTCATGGAAGGTCAGATCAGGTTAGGTTAGGCCTATGTCAGAGAATGTGAAATGCTTGTAAGGTAAGGTAAGGGCAGGTCAAGTTAAGTTAGGTCTATCATCTAGCCAGGTAAGGTCATGGGAGGTCAGAGCAGGTTAGGTTAGGTTAGGGGGTGTAGAATGCTGACCTATTAGGGCAGGTCAAGTTAGACCTATCATCTAGCTAGGTAAGGTCAGGTCAGGGAAGAGTAGGGAGGGGGTGATTATGAGGGTTAAATAGGGTTAGCTTTCATCCTGCTCCATAATTTCTTGAGCTATTGTACCTATTACCAAATTGCTCTCTCACTCTCACTCTCACTCTCACTCTCACTCTCACTCTCACTCTCACTCTCACTCTCACTCTCACTCTCACTCTCACTCACACACAGGCTATTAGGACGAGAGGAAGCCAGGGTGGCCACCAAGACTGAAACCTTAGTTCTGCGTGCCCTGACTCCCATCGCTAAGGCTTACACTGCCAAGGCTGTCATGAGTGTTGTGTCGGAGGCCCTGGAGTGTTTTGGAGGACAAGGCTACATCGAGGACACAGGACTCCCCTCACACCTACGAGATGCACAGGTCAGGGAATATGGCCAAGGAAAACACACATACATTAAAGGAAAACATACATAACTTAAAAAAAGAATACATAGCTTAAAGAAAACATATATAACTTAAGGAAAACCTACAGAGCTTAATTAAAGAAATCACATAACTTAAGGAGAATACATATAGATATAAGAAAACACACATACATTTAGGGAAAACACAAAAAAATTAATGAAAACATACATAGCTTAAAGAAACATATATGTATAACTTAAGGAAAACACACATAGATAGAAGAAAAGACACACACATTTAGTGAAAACACACATAACTTAATGAAAACATGCATAGCTTAAAGAAAACACACATAACTTAAGGAAAACACACATAAATTTAGGAAAACATGCATAAATTTAAGAAAACACATACACTTAGGAAAAACACACATAACTTAATGAAAACATACATAAATTTTGGAAAATATACATAAATTTTTTGAAAAAATACATACATTTAGGAATACATACATGCATTAAAGAAAACATACATACATGTACATTTAGAAAAACACAAAGTTTGAAAAACACATACATTTAGGGAAAACACACATAATTTAAGGAAATCATAAATAACTTAAGGAAAATATACATAATGTAATTTCAGGTCAGGAAAAGGAAAGATTTTGTCCTTAATTTTTATTTTGTGATTTTCCTGATTTTAAGGGAATTATGCTGTGATCACACATCTGCGATCCAGCCTCTGTGACTATGTGCGATGCTGTAAATGTTGAAGTCACCACCCAAAAACCTTGATTCCCAACGACTATGCAGATATTGTGATCCATTACAACATCTGCTCGTCCTTCACTCACTTTTAAGTTGCAGTTGTTTTTGATCATTGAGGACGAAGCCAGGAAAGATCTAAGAGTGATTGTTTGTGTATCACAGCTTACTGCACCTTTCACAGACTTCATGCGGGGAGGCATAGTGAGTACATCCTGAGCACCTGCAATGTTTTGCGATGGCTGCTCTACTGCCGCCCAACTCCACCTCGCTTGCAGTTCGATTTCCCATTGGTGTCAAAACATGATCGCAGTTCTGACGCCAAAGATATATATTGAGGAGTGTGTCCACCTATCTGTACACTTCACAATCTCCTCCTCCAGAAGCAAAATATATTATAATCCATATAGGCTACACATGTAATGTGTATAGTGGATGAAAAAATATAGCAGGTATCATTATAATTATTATTATTATTATTATTATTATTATTATTATTATTATTATTATTATTATTATTATTATTGGGGGTTGCTCCCTCCTCCAACAGGGATTGGAGGGTTGAGATATGGAGTGTGTGTATGTGTGTGCGTGGGGGGGAGTTTGGGCATTTGTGTTTCAGAGGCTGTACGATGTGACGGGGCTACCTCCAGCGTGGAGATGAAGGCCTGGTATATGTATGTATGTACAGTATTATTATAAAAACAAACAAAATGCTGAAATTCAAAATGAAACAAACCAAAAGAGAATACTGGTACCTGCTGTATTTCTGATTAGCAACACATTAACGTTAATTGCTTTATATAATACACAAACAAAACTTCTTTAGGAGCTTGCCAGAGGTGTCCTTCTGTTCCTTCTTCATGGTGATGATGATGGAGGTTGGTTGGTGGTCGCTGGGAGGTCGTTACACTGTCACTTCTGAGTGGAGACTGTGCTGAGACACATAGAGCGGGCAACTTATATAGGGGAGATGCTTCGCTGCCACATCACATGGTGAGGGAGTCTCTCAACTCTGCAACGCTTTGACGCAGGCCGTCATTGCCACATCGCAGCGCGTGGTGACGGTGCCTCGTTCACATTGCGTTCATGCTGCAACTAGTCAAGCAATCCAACAATCACAGAGGTGACCTGTGAAAGTTTTGAAAATATGAACATGATTGCAGGCACTTCCCAAGTCACACAAAGTTAATGTGACTGCCTGCGACTTTCTGTGACTAATTTCGATGCCGCTGGGATTAAAGCGTAGGAACATCGTTGCAAATTGCAATTACACAAATTTTGGTGAGGTCCGGTCATCGCAGATAGTCTCAGAGGCTGGATGACAGATATGTGATCCCAGCATTAGTTTTTGGTACATTATACCCTGGATGTACAATAAATAAATGCTTGTATCCACAACTTACTTCATTTTACACTCATTGAAGACCACCAATGTATGTATTCTCAGGCTTGTGTTATTCATTACCATACACACTATTTAAGTGATTTACTGACCCTGTGTTAAAAGGATAGTGTGTGTGTGTGTGTTCCCAGGCTTGTGTTACTCATTACCATACACATTAATTGATATACTGAGCCTGAATTAAAAGGATACAAGTGATAAATTTACTCATCCTATATTGAGGACCTAATGTATATATTTGTGCATTTGTCGCGGCTTTAGTCGCTTAAATTGTATTTATTGGTTGTGGAACCAGCACAGCTGGATTACTATAGAACCTACCCCTATTCTAGCAAGGGCCATCCGGGCCTAATAGTGAGGCAAGAATGTGTGTGTTATACTATTATTATATTATTATTATACTATTATTATTATGTTTATCATTATACAGGTGCTACCAATATGGGAAGGTACAACCAATATAATGTCACTGGATTATTTGAGGGCCTTGACCAAGAGTAATGGCGAGGCAATGACAGCTGTGTATGAAGATATTAAAGGTATTGTAATATATGTGTGTGTGAGAGAGAGAGAGAGAGAGAGAGAGAGAGAGAGAGAGAGAGAGAGAGAGAGAATGTGTGTGTGTGTATGACCAAGAGTAACAGTAGTGTGTGAAAATGTTACGGTATTATAACGTGTGTGTGTGTGTGTGCGTGTTCCCAGGCTTGTTTTATTCATTACCATACACACTAACTAAGTGATATATATACTGACACTGTGTTAAAAGTATACAAGTGATAAATTTAATCACTTTATATCTTATTGTATAATTTAATCATCTAATATCTTATTGTATAAATATCTCATTTCTCAGCTCGTGTTCAGAGTGCCAATCAGAGTGATGGTATGAGTGAGTTGAAGTCTGCCTGTCACACCATAACACAAGCATTGGATAGTGTTACATCATTCCTGCAACACAAACCACATCTCATTCAACATGCTGCTAGGGATATTGCATTCTCTATTGCTGATATATATATAGGTGAGTGTGAAGAGTATTATTTATTGTGTAGAATAAACCATTTATACAGGTGAAGTGAAGTGTATAGTGAAATAATTAAAGTGTATAGGTGTGTGTATAATGTAAAATGCATATATAGGTGAGTTCATAGGTCTTATAGCACCAGAAGGTGATAGAGAGGTGAGACAGCAAGCAGCAAGGAAATAGAAAGAAAAAAGGGACAATTGAAGAACTGAAAGGGAGTGGCTAGGGCTGAAGGGGTGCCAAAACCCTTAAAGTATTGCCTAAATCACTACAGACGCTACCCACCTATGAGGCTCTCAGAAATGAAAGAATATGTGATTCTGAATAGAAAGTCTTTTATTTTATACACATACTGTATGTATTTTAAAAACTAGTTTGGGTGTGCAGTGTAATATAGCATTCCATTATTTTCTTACCAATAATATCTTTGTCAGTACTATACAGTGATGCTAGCAATGTCACTGAATTACATATTGATCATTGATAGTTAGTGTGAATTCCCATTTAAAAATACTATGATGTTCCATAATGTGCAGAAGTAATATAATAAAAATTGTAACACTGCATCCCTGGCTGATGCCTACTTCCCCTCCTCCCACTCCCAAACCATCAGCTACTCCTCATTATTGTCTTGTGTCGGTTTTAAAATCCACGTCACACACAAACTAATTCTTAAAATGCATATGTGTATATAGTGAACTCTACTTTTACACTGGTATTTTGGGTGTGTAATGAAACTATGTACAGAAAACCCTTGTTGTTGTTATTGTAGTTCCCCAGACTGTCTGACTGAGCAGTCCCGAGTCTGGTTGACCAAAGCCATGCAGATGCTCGGATGGTATAGTACACTGGTATTATGAGTGTGTAATGTAATGTGTACAAAGTATTTATTCATTGTATAATCCAGGGTCTACAGTATTGTATTTAAAATAACGCTATATTTTCTGACCATCTTCCAGGGAGCCTGCTGATTGAACATGCTGAGTTTGATGGCAACGAGGTGAACGTTGAGACAGCCAGGCGTTGGTGTGAGACAACCAGACTGGTACACATCACACCACAACAATACACAACAACACACAACACAGCAATAGTCATGGACGGATACAATGAAGAAGAGGTGTATGGACCACTATTCTAAACAAAGGGAGAGAGAGAGAGAGAGGCTGCATTTGGTTTTGGTTGGATTATCTTAGGATAGAGAGAAAGAGAGGCTGGGTTAGGTTTTAGTCTGGTTGGGTTGGGTTTAGGTTTCGTTACATTTGATTAGATTAGATTTGTACAAGCCTCTCTTCCTATTTCTTTCATGCTTGCTGTCCCACCACTCCATCACTCCCTCCCTCATCCTACAGGGTCTTCTGGGCCTTGGGAAGTCTATCATCTTTCATCCTCAAATCAAATCCTATTAACAGTGTCTTAAGGGAGAGAGTACAGGGCTGGTGGTGGTGGTGGTGGTGGTAAATCTGAAGCAACTGTTGATTCCTCCAAACTATTCCAAGCAACAACAAGAGGCCACCACCATTGTTATTGTTCATCTGGTCCTTGTTGTTTCCTGGCATACTTTGAAGGAATCAAGGCACTCCAATGTACCTACCAAAAGTGTATTATTACCCCCTTAATTAATTAGGTTTATATAAGTAATGTCCCTTCTTTGAAAACTACTTACAGTAATTAGCTTTTTAAATGGTAAAGAGTATGGTGCTATATTATTCTAGTACAGTAATTATTCTAGCTGTATTCAAGAACAACATCTGTGGTGTTGACCATGGTGTAGTATTGATATGATGACTCCCACACTACAGAGCCATCGTACCTGTACCACACCATCATTAACACCACAAAATTAAACTAAATAATGTTCTTGCATACAATGATGGTTAGTTTTGCATATATTATTCTATATCTTAATATAGGGGATAGTAAAGTGTTGGTGGTGGTAAATTTGCAGTAACTGATTCCTCCAAACTATTCCAAGCATCAGGTTACCATTATATTTATTCAGTGGTTCTGTTTCCATGGCATAGTAGCCTTCCTATTCACCAACAAGAGAATCTATCCTTAATTATGTTTATAAAGAGTATCATGTGGCTATATGCCTATATTTTTCTAATAGTACTACCGTAAAACTCCCTAACTTCGGACTGTGCCATAACTTCGGACATTTCGCGAAAAAATGTAATAATTCTACTGTACTAGAAAAGAATGCTATATTTGCACAAAATAACGATGGTGTTAGTTAGGGAAATGTTCAAAGACTCTTATGTATAAATTCTATTACAATAGCTTGAATATGTGTGGGTGAAAATATTCGACAAATGCAATGAAAAAAAAGTCTGCATTTTTTAACCCTGCAAAACTTTGTTCACACAGAACAAAGAGTTTCAATTGTAAGAACGTGAATGGTACGATTATACGTGGACACTCTCTGTAAGTACTGGGCAGTAAACAAATGTAAATGTTATTATTTTTTTAATGAATATTTCTATTTTTTACAGAAAAAAGTCCTAACTTCGGACATACAAATTAATAGGGTACCGGTACTTGACCGCAAGCAAAGGATGAATTTTGATGTAGATGTAAACCTTTGGCCTAAGTAATGATACCAGTACCCAAATACTATGTGATATAGTTCAGTAAGATTGTCAGTACTACCAGTACCAAAGTTATTGCCTGTAAGGTGCTACAGTATGGTGCCTTAACCAGTAATGAGTTTTATTTTGAAGAAAAAAGTTATATTAGTTATTTAGTTATAGTATTTTATACAGGTAATCAAGTCAAGGAATACAGGAAGTGGGTGTGTGTGTCATTAGTACCTGGAATTATGTTATTATGTATTATGTACCTTATGTTGGTACTATTATATTATTTCAGTATACTGTACATTTGTTGAGTCAGTGAGATAGCAACTTGATATTTAGGTGAAGTTTTTTTTTTTGAAGAAGAAGAGGTCACTTCCTCTTCCGGTTTTGTGTATACACAATGCTTTTTTTCTAGTTTTTGAGTTGTGGGTCCCGCAGAGTGTCGCTCTTGGGCAGCATAATATGCCTGGGAGGAAGGGGGTTAGGATAAGGGTGGATTGGGTCAGGGACTAGGGGTTGGGGATTAGGATTGGGAAGGTAATGAATGGTCATCCTATTTCTAAACGTGTCAAGAGTGGGGCTATTAAGTGTTGGAGACGACTGGGTATTTATCGTAGTTACACCTATTACCTGCCCAGTTTTCTTTACACAGATTCTCCCCTACCTTCATAATAAAACAAAATTAATATCAATGGACATTTTTCAATAACAAAGTTACCCTTTATTGGTACTAGTTTTGTTACCCCAGTAGGCCTTATGTCTGCATGGCTTTTAGAACTACGATTATGTCAACGACTTAGAGGCTGCTACTATATAGGGGATATATGACACGCACCTCCATCGATATTCAAAAATATTCTTACACCATCTCGTGACCTCACATGCTGTAACATCCATCAAACTATATCTTGCAGCTCGCAATCACGTTTATTTCTTTATTGGGATACATGGTAGAGTTCAGATGAGTTTGATTGATTACATAGCTGTGGACGAAAGGATAAGGTAAGATGTGATGGATGCTAGAGTGGTTGAGAGGAATGTTTCAGTGCTCTGACCAATATGCAGTTTTGGCGAGGATTAGGGTCAGAGCAAAACGGGAGTATGGTAGGAAGGAGAGAGGGGGGAACAAGAGGGAGGTGGCAAGTGGAAGATTGGATGACATCGAGTATAGAGAGAAATATAAGAGGAGGGTGGGTGAGGTGCTGGAGGATGCAAGGCTGACTATAGGGGAGAGAGTGGGAGTGAATGATGTTTATGAAATGTTTAAGACACTAGTAATGAAGACAGCAGCAGAAGAAGTGGGATACAAGACACAGAAGAAGGGCAAGAAAGGGAGTGCTTGGTGGTCAGAAGAAGTGAAAGATGCAGTAGAGAAGAAAAGGAAGGCATGAGAACATTACAGAGGAATGTGTCAGAGGAAGTGGAAGAGAGAATATAATGTATGTAAGAGACAAGTGAAGAGGATGGTGAGTGAGAATAAAAGGAAAGCGGATGAGGAGTTTGGTAAGAAACTGAGTGAGAAGTTTAAAGAAAACAAGCAATTATTCTGGAAGGAGGTAAAAAGAGAAAGAGGAGAAGGAAAGTCTGGTAGCGTGAGAATGAAGAGAGAGGATAGAGTTACTGTGAGAGGAATTGAGGAAGTGAAAGAAGTGTGGAAGAGGTATTTTGATGGTCTGATGAATGAGGGGACGGGAGGGGAGGCGGTGGTGACATGCATGGGGATGGAGGCAGGTGGTAGATGACAGGGAGAATTAAAACTGAAGTGATTGACTTTGCTTCATCTTACAGAGTAGGAGTACCAATTGGGACGAAGTGTGAGATAACTCTGAGGGGTGAGAGGATGGAGGAAGTGAAGGAGTTAGTGATTGAGAGAGTGAAGCGTAATACATGGAGGTGGTTTGGACATGTAGAGAGAATGCAAGGTGTGGAGTTTGTAAAGAAGGTGTATGGAAGTGAAGTTGTGGGACCTGGTGTGAAAGGCAGACCGCCAGTTAGATGGCAGAACAGGGTGGAAGAGTATGTAAAAGAGAAGCGTGAGGGGCAGGGGAGGGCTTGACCAAGGGAGTGTTGGAACAGGGAGAACTGGAGGCACTTCTGCGGTTGGCCACCCCCTTGGGGGGAGTTCCCGGAGGGAACGAGGCATCTCGAGCTATAGATAGATAGATAGATAAATAGATAGAGTTCACCATTTCTATAGCTTTGTTCTTCATTATTTTTGACACGAAGCTAAAACAACACTAAATTTATTAATTTACTACGTGATGTGTGGGTTGTCGTATTTTATAGCAATTATTTAAGTCAGCCGTATAATTTCTCATGCCTTCCCTCTCTTCTTCAACCCTTCCCGTTCTCCTTCACCCCTTCCCATTCTTTTTCCAACCCTTCCCATTCTCTGTTTAACCCTTCCCATTCTTCTTTCAACCCTTCCCATTCTTTTTCCAACCCTTCCCATTCTTTTTCCATTGCTTCCCATTCTCTGTTTAACCCTTCCCATTCTTCTTTCAACCCGTCCCATTCTCTGTCTAACCCTTCCCATTCTTCTTTCAACCCTTCCCATTCTCTGGGGCAAAACCTTCCCATTCTCCTTCCTTTTGACAGAAGGAGAATGGGAACAAGATGGACGCAATTATATTTCCCAAAATTTTACTTACGCTTTTCATCAATATTATAATGAAACGAGACACAGATACGCTTACAATTTGATTTGCTCTCGCACTATAAGGTCATACGAGCCAAATCACACGTGCACGACTCGTAATGAGCTAACAATAACACAGAAGTAATAGGTGATGAGGCGGAGAGAGTACTTATATAGGCAACAGTACATACAGTAAGTGTTTTGCCTATCTGTCCATTATGAGAGTCACCATGTCCTAATCTATAATCATGTGACAATTTTTAGTATTCGGCTCCTGTGTGCATATGGTTCATCCAAAATATGTCGCAAAACAAATTATAAATAGAATAGATACGCTTCTTGGTATGTTGTCGTGTAATTAGAAGCTTCCAATTCGCCAATATAATTATTAGAACCCTTACTATATAGCGGTGAAATGCGACGTGTATCCTTTCGTTAAGGGGAGAGTATACTTCTGATAGACTGGAGCGCCTTAAATGATTCCTCCAAAGTATGCCAGGAAAGTAGGAAACAGACCCACATGAAGAAAAACAATGGTATCCTGTTGCTTGGAATAGTTTGAAGGAATCATTTGCTCCAGATTTACCACCCAAAACAATGTGCTATATACCCCCTTAATGACTATAGCATATAGAATTATTATATTATTCATGTATGCATCGTGACAGTGTCAATATATATTCATGTCATATAATGAAAGGGATATAGTAATATATTAAGTAATTCATCAAGAAGGGGATCTTTGTATATCACTGTGTAACTACATAATAAATTAAGTTTATTGCCAGAGAGACGTTATCAAGTCATAAAAACTGCAAATATATTACTCATGGCAACTACAAGCTTGATTATTTCAGCTGACGTCCGGGGCAGAATTCCATGGTGGTCCGGGATTGAAAACAGAGGGGAGGGAACAACGGGGGTAAATAACCAGCCTCAGAATTACCACTATACTGGCTGGTGCTGTGGAAAACTTGGCGCCAACTCTTGTTTTTCTTTATGTTTCCCCTTTATTTTACACCGGCGTCTATATATGTATGTACACTCGAGCTTGTAAATTCGCGACCACGTCCCCAAATGTTTATGTCATCTGAGCTGGTAACACTGTGTGGGGAAGGTGTCATTGTAGGTGAAAGATTGTATCATGTCCCTCTACTATGTTCCACCTACTCTGATTCCTCCCCAAATAAATGTTACCAGCTCAAATGGCATAAACATCTAAGTACGTGGTCGCGAATTTACGAGCTCGGGTGTACATGTATGTATATCTTATTTCAACAAATTTTATAAGTAATGCTATACGGTATATGCTGAATGATACCTTTGATTACGATATAAAACTTTACCATTTTTGCTACTAATTGTAGGCCTACAGCGAGGATGCATTGAATAATAATAATCATAATAAACTGAAAATCCTCACAGGGGCTGAAAATGAATGACAAAAACAATGTCCATACACAATGCACACACAGAAGATGTATTCCAGCTCTGTGATCACTATGATAATACCTGAATATTTTTTGTAGGTAAGTCGATTTCTCGAAAGTAAACCACGAAGCAGATCCCTTATTATTAGTATTACAGACGTAGAGTCGTGTGTTTTCTGGTATAGTTTGAAGGAATCAATAGCCCTTCAATTCACCAACAAGAGTCTTCCCTTAATTAGATCAGAGAATACTGTAGCAAGTGTAGTAAGGTTGGTAGGTAGCAAGATAGAGAGACAAACATCAGTAGGTATGGATGGCGTGAGTGGGAGTGGTTGTGGCTGGGCTTGGGTCCCTGGGGAGGTAATCAGCAAGGATCATCAACACACGAGACTCGACCCCTTCCAGTCACAGATGTTGCCAATTTAGCGGAGTTTCTAAGACCAACATCGTGATTTTTCTATATCAATCAACTATTATCGTAAAATCAGAATGAACTGGGATAATTTTCGTGCTTACTGAGTGTTAATAAAATTTCGAATTCTTTCAAAAGTGCTCACAAATATCTGAAAATAACAATATGTACCGTACAACCCCTCGCTGAACTGTGAGTCGAACTCTTCCAGTCTCACACGCCACGTTGACAGCAAAATGTGCTCAAATTGCTCAAGTTAAAGATGTTGCAACAATGAAGACGCATCACACGACTGGGATACAATTGGAGAGGTTTCGTCTTGTTGAAATTAGGACTCCTTCACCAACTCAGTTTGATACCTGAAAAGACAAACAAACTTAGACTACAGTGTGGCGTTGTTTCTCAGAGGAAATTTACAGACCAGATTAACACAAGACCAGATTAACACAAGTGAGGGTGACCTCTTACTTGGAATAGCTTGGAGGATTATATTTAGTTTCAACAGATTTACCAACAAAGTATGCCATCCCCTGAAAAAGCCTAGATAAGGAGTTTACTACCGTCAAATTGAACATTACTTATTCTTCTATTATTATTAAGTATTTGCAGCACAAAACGTGGCCAGGGAGGTGCATACGTGGGATTTAAAAGAGGATGTATGATATGTATGATATTATATGACACAACGCTATGCTAAAAGTCTCAATTATTTTCTGTTATGGTCAAGATTTGCACACAGGACACAGAAAAAAAAGTATGTATGTACAGTCGCGGCAGATAGTCCTTGACCAGCCTGTGATGGAGAGGTGCGGCCAGCTGTTTCGAACTGTGAACACGTGGATTCGTTGCTCCAGTCAGCTGCCTGATGATAGTATGGGTATAAATGTTTCGAGTTTTCGGACGCTCCTATGTTGGTCACGGCTATCCATCACTGACTGGTCAAGGACTATTTGCCGCGACCTGTACCAGTAAATGTGAAGATGTTGAGACAGAATGATACAAAACCCGACGGGGAAGAAAACTTAAACTACAGTATTTGAAGATGTTGAGACAGAACGATACTAACCCGACGAGGAAGAAAATTGAAACTATTTGAAGATTTTGAGACAGAACGATACAAACCCGACGGGGAAGAGAACTAAAACAATTTTTCCAATAATTAAGCCAGCCGCCTCTCTCACATTACACACCTCCAAGGCAAGACATTCACTCTTCTTACATTTATTAGAGGAGGTTCTCGTCTTACACTCTCTGGGCTTCGTGTTTCTTGAGAGTGATATTATCTGGGTTATCTTGAGTAAATTCGTAACAGATTTATTAATAGTGTTGAAGGGTTTAGTGGAAAAATACATAATTATCCATCTTTGTTATCAAGTGATCCAAGTTACAAGTAAAATTGTCTAGTGTTTGCCAGAAAATAAAAATGAAGGTGTGTAAAATTTTTGATGATGTTGTTGTTGTTATTGTCCGTCATAATGTATAGTCATAAACCTTGAGAAAACTTGTATTATAAATCCTGATGCAATGGAAAACATATGAAGAACCCATGACCACCAACGCACCCCTTGGCATTATCACTGGTGGGTCAATTTCCTGGGTAAGATGAGGGATACGAGGGTGAGGAAGTTGGAGGGTGGGGGAGCTTCTTCCTTGTCGTAATTACTGCGTTGGTGTTGTTGTTGTTGGTGTTGGTGGTGGTGGTGAGTGGGTGTTTGTATGAGTTGTATCTTACATATAGGGATGCCTCCACACTGTAACACCAAGGATATCAGACTGATCACCTTTATAATTATGTGGCTGCATAATAACACATGCATAACTTAGCCACTGTGCACCTTTTTCACACCCACAACACACACGTAGCTACACCAGGCAGATCTCTTTCTATGCCACACCACCACACCACCACTCGAAATCCTCCCAACGCTCCGGATGAGATATGGAACAAATATGCTATTAGAGAGAGAGAGGTTGGGTTCGAAATCTGCTATGGTCTGTTCTAGTTGCTACCATTCCACCAAGCAAACCATTCACTGTGTTGCAATCCACCAAATCCGTCCAAAAGTGGTTATAAAATTTTCAAGGGGGCGGAGGTAGACGGCTATTCTGTTATAGTACATACAGTATTGCCAATGGTTTATTACCACTTTTGGACGGATTTGACAATACTACCAAAGGTTCCTAGCCCATTTTATCTGTTAGTAGCAGCTTCAGAAACTTTAACAACAACAACAACTACTGCTCCCACCACCATTCACCACTAACACCATCACCACTACTACCACTGTGATGCACCGATGCCCATTTAATTAAGCTCCATTTTACGAACAACAACATTAAATTCCTGATGTTTGTAAGGCCATATTTTAGGGTGAGGAGGCAAATGAGAACACATAGTAGAGAGATGAATTTTGTACGTATAAAAACCAAACCCCAGCAGTCCCAATGTAGAATACACCAGTATTTATTTATTATACAGTATCTTTCCTTAAGGTCAATTTCTGAAAGAGGTATAGTGAGTGGGTGGGTTGGGAGATATAGTGCTGAAGGTATAGTGGTGAGTGAGTGAATGGGTGGGTTGGGAGGAGCCTTCTTCTTTACTAAGCTTTCCATCACCTTACTAGACTACTAATTAGCACAGAATTATCAAACCACCACTATACTTGGTTTGTTGTTCTTGGAGCGTCCTTTGTATATCCTGCATGTGTTGTTCTCATTCTTGTCTTGCTACTCTTTCTATTCATGTTACTGCTTCTTTTACTCATTTTTCTTTCGTCTACTTCCTCCTCTTCTTCATCTATTCTCCTCCTTCTTCTCCTCTTTCTTCTGTTTCTATTTATGTTACTGATTCTTCTACTAACATTCCTCTCGTCTTCCTCCTCCTCTGCTTTCTCTGTTACATATTTTTTTCTCGTACTCCTCTTTTTCATATTTTTTCTCCTCCTGCCCTCGATCCCCTACTTCCTCGTTCTTCTCCTCCACTCCATTAGGGAATCAAGGGGGAACTATGAGTGTGTTTTGACTCTGCCAATTACGGTGCATGGTGAAGTGAAGGGAAGGGTCACAGGGCCGCCCACTAGACTAGACTATAGCTGACTGTCCATCTCGTGTAGGTAGGGAATAAGTTAGTGCAGGGAAGGAGTGGACGGAGGGAGTATGCCAGGAAACAGGACCAGATTAGTGATAATAATGGTGTCCTGTTGTTTGGAATAGTTGAAAGGAATAAGTTGCTCCAGATTTGCCAACATTCTACTTCACCTTTAAGGGGAAAGTACGGTGTTGGTAAATCTGGAGCAAATGATTCCTACAAACTATTCCAAACAACACAACACCATTTTTTTGTTCATCTGGTCCTATTTTCTGGCATAGTTTGGAGGAATCAAGGTACTCCAATGTAACAAAAGTGAATTACTCCCTTAAAGGAATCAGTTGCTCCAGATTTGCCAACACTGTACTTCCCCTTTAATTCCCTTGTCATTGGCGGGTCACATCACACTGACGCTCACTTAATAAGTTAATTAACCATATAATGTAATACTGGTACAGCTTTATCTCCTTATGGCAGTACTGTTTGTTCACAATACCGCAAACTGAATGTTCATTTGTGTGTGTGTGTGTGTGTGTGTGTGTGTGTGTGTGTGTGTGTGTGTGTGTGTGTGTGTGTGTGTGTGTGTGTGTGTGTGTGTGTGTGTGTGTGTGTGTGTGAGTGTTTTTTTGTTTTTTAATCTTAAGGAGGTAGTAAAGTGTTGGCCAATCTAGAGCAAAAGATTCCTCCAAACTATTCCAAGCATTAGGGCAGCAAAATTATTTTTGATTATCTGGTCCTGTTTTCTGGTATATATTATACTTTGGAAGAATCAAGGCACTCTAATGCACCAAAAGTATAATATTCCCTTAAACATTTTTTCTTTGATAACAAGTAGGGGAACGGAGAAATCTGTAGACGACGAGGATGAGGGAAAATGTGGCAGTGTGATACCCGCTTTAAGGCACCCTGTGATGTTGTCAGAAAATAGGAGGTAATCGAGTTCTTCAAATATTGCCACGAAACACCACCTATATGGAAGGAGTTTGTTTTGTGGCATGGTCAGGAGGAATCAGAAGCCTCCAATTCTCGTACACGATCACAGGGTCTTTAAGGGGGTGCAGGAGTAGGGGACAGGCTTGGGGGGGGGGGTTTGGGGGTGCTAGAATAGGGGGACAGCTTGGGGTGGGTAGAAAGCCTGTCCCTTATTCCCGCAACCCCTTACCCCCCCCCTCCCAAGCCTGTCCCCCTACTCCCGCAGACCCCCCTCCAAGCCTGTCCCCTACTTCCGCACCCCCTCCCTCTAAGCCTGTCCCCCTATTCCCGCACCCCCTTAACACAGAGTGGGTTCGTGTTTGTCAGCCAAGGTGTGGTTGTGGCTGCTCAAACCGACAAAGCCTATGATTTTTGTCGTCGAGAAACACAGCAGTGAAAACCTAGTAAAACTGACGTGATGAACAAACAGCACTGAGGGAACACGACTCGTCATCTCAACTCTCTCTATGTTTCGTGGTCAGCGGAGTTTTTCCAGCGTCGTATAAAAATGTCTAGCGTTAGTTCGTCCAGCCATATCGTCTACGTCACATAAGGTGTTGTTAAATAAGATCATTCATATAGCCGTTACAACTTTAACAGAGAGAGAGAGAGAGAGAGAGAGAGAGAGAGAGAGAGAGAGAGAGAGAGAGATAGCGACTGAGTAAAGTGGCATCCATCACTTACTAACAGAGAGGAACAAGAAAGTGGTCAAAATCTCTCTCTGTGGTGATGGCAAGGGCTGGAGTCCACAAGATGAGCCTACTGATGGTAACTTTCTTCTTCTGTCTGGTTGGGTCGTGGGAAGAGCAATGGTCTGTCTGTGTTATACGTGTCGTCATTTACTGGGTCTCCTCTTAGTGGTGCTGTGGAAACTTTCATTATTTTTACCCCGACTAACGAAGCTGGAGGTTATGCTTTTACTTTAGGTACGTCCGTTTTTAAAATACAGTATAAAAAGATTCTGGAGAAATTTTCATGCATGTACAGTCACAGTCTAAAGTCCTGCTGTATCACCGTCGAATAAAACGTTCCTCGTAAAATGATGCGAAACTATAGTAGCTGTTGTTGATCTCTGTAATATTGGTTCAAAATAAGATATTTCAAGGGGTACATTTTCATTCACCTGATGTACAGCCGAGCTCGTAAATTCGCGACCACGTACTTAGATGTTTATGTCATCTGAGCTGGTAACACTGTGTGGGGAAGGTGTCATTGTAGGTGAAAGATTGTATCATGTCCCTCTACTATGTTCCACCCACTCTGATTCCTCACCAAATAAATGTTACCAGCTCAAATGGCATAAACATCTAAGTACGTGGTCGCGAATTTACGAGCTCGGCTGTACTAACTCCCCAGGATTTATTTTTTCCCATTGTGAACTTAGGCACGTATATCATATCTACTCTTAGCGTAAACATAACTTGAAAACGGTATAAACAGGTCGTACAGTTAGGGGCACATAAAAAAAATAGACACACTTCAAACGGGCCCCCTTATAGAGCATAGAACTGGACGCGTCTCTGTACACAACAACATCTCATTCTACCATTTGCTTTTTTAATGAGAGATCCCGTTTCAGGTGTATCTGTTTCATATATATGCAACTGTACTTTTACCACGTTTCATTCTACCCTATGCTTGCTAAATGAGGGGCCCCGTTTCAAGTGTATCTGTTTCATATATCCGCAACTGTACTGTACGTTTACCGCCATTAAAAATACTGTGTTTTGTAGTATCGTGTGATGCCTGTGGACAACTTTACGAGAGAGGGCACACACACACACACACACATACAAGGTCCCCACACTGAGTCCCTGTGTTTTGTTGCATGTATCGTGTGATGCCTGTGGACACCTTTACGAGAGAGGGCTCACACACACACACACACACACACAAGACCCCCACACTGAGTCCCTTCCTACGGTATCGTGTTGTGTTGGATTATACGTGCCGTGAGTAATAGTTATACCAGGATACATGAGCACAGCTGGGTGTGGGGAGGATCGGGTTAGGGTGTGTCATGGGGTTTTAAAGTAGTGGTCTGATTCTATTTACAAGCGGTGGAGGTCTGACAACAGTTACCCACCCAGCCAGGCCTGTGGATAAAATAATATGTATGTATTACTGCTTCCTACAAAATATGTACACTCGCAATCCAAAAATTTGTATCCAGGTCTTGTTGAAGTTTTGAATCATTTGACATACTACTGAACCAATTACAACTCTTATCATCCTGTTTCATATTTGCTTAAGCTCTCTTAATACTCGAACAAACTATTCAAAGCAAGCCTGGATACTTATTTTGGATTGCGAGTGTACCGTTAATGTATACTGTTTATTATATGAACTGACAATCATCGTAAGCAAGTTATCTGATAAACTACTGAAACTTTTATTGTCAAACATATTCCACGTGCAATTTCTCACCGTGTGAGCGTAAGTGCAACGAGAATTAGTATTTGAGTTTACCAGGGTAGGAGTGTATAGGCAAAGTTAAGAGGAGAGTACAGGGTGAGTAAATCTGGAGCAACTGATTCCTCCAAACTATTTCCAGCAACAGGCCACCATTATATTTGTTCAGCTTTTCCTGTTTCCTGGCAGAATTTGGAGGCATCAATGCAATCCAATGAACCAGAAGTGCATTATGTCCTTAAGTCAATAATGCGAGTGAACAAAAATCTGGTATAGACGGTTTTCAGTTTCATTTTCCTCTGCGTCCTCCATTCAAGGGGATAGTAGTATCGTGTTGGTCAATTTGGAGCAACTGATTCCTCCAAGCAATTTTTTCCCGCCAAAAGTCTCGCGTTTTCTCATAACCTCTCGTAGCCTCTCATCAAAATTCCATGAATCTTGGCGCGTTTCGTATTCTCTCTCTCTCTCTCTCTCTCTCTCTCTCTCTCTCTCTCTCTCTCTCTCTCTCTCTCTCTGGTTTGTTGATTTATTTATTATTCTCAAACACACACATACACACAGGCATAAACTCTCTCTCTCTCTCTCTCTCTCTCTCTCTCTCTCTCTCTCTCTCTCTCTCTCTCTCTCTCTCTCTCTCTCTCTGATACCTCCAAACTATGCCACAAAACAGAACCCCTATTTTCATACCATTGAGGGCGTCTGTTTTCAGGTCATAGTTAGGAGGAATCAGCTGTAGCCTTCCAAATGACCCAAAAGAGAATCTCCCCTTACAGGTTGTCGTTCGTTACAATCATATGAATCCGATTGTATATACACTTTGGGGGACAAGAGGTATATGTTTCACTGGTTATAATAAAGAATGACTAGTGGTGACAAAGATCCACCTAGCTTCGTCTGTCAATCTGTAATGAAGATAACAGTAAGAAATAATTAGATGTGATAATTAATGAAAGGGGTGACAAAATAATTACGAAAATGTTAATGTTGATATTTTACTTCTTTTTTTATTAATTAAGAGCTTTGATGATGAATATAACAGTAAAGATGAATATTAAAACCTTGTACACTCGTGATACATAATTTCTGATCAGAGAGAGTGTGAGGAGGAGAAAGCTTCGAATCACCTGCTATAGCTCATTACCCCACCCAGCACACCTATATGGGCTGAGTTCGAATGCTGGGTATGTGTGGTGCCTGCCGTTCGTCTCTGGTCAGGGATTATGTATCAAGAGTGTACTGTACAACAACAACAACAACAACAACAACATACATTCACGTGCAGTATTTCTGAAACACCTTCCAATGACACGGAATCTAAATTTAATGTAAAACTAATGCTGTTGGTCGCATTTTTGCTTTTCATAATTTACGACACGAAACAACAGCAACTTAAAATTCATCTGTGTGATGTAGGGATTATCGTATCTCATAGAAGGCCTGAATATTTAAGTCATCCTTATAATTTCCCCGTCCTTCCCATTCTCCTTCCAACCCTTCCCATTCTCTGTCCAACCCTTCCCATTCTCCTTCTAACCCTTCCCATTCTCCTTCCAACCCTTCCCATTCTCCTTCCAACCCTTCCCATTCTCTGTCCAACCCTTCCCATTCTCCTTCCAGCCCTTCCCATTCTCCTTCTAACTCTTCCCATTCTCCTTCCAACCCTTCCCATTCTCCTTCCAAGCCTTCCCATTCTCCTTTTAACCCTTCCCATTCTCTGTCCAAGCCTTCCCATTCTCTGTCCAAGCCTTCCCATTCTCTGTCCAAGCCTTCCCATTCTCTGTCCAACCCTTCCCATTCTCCTTCCAACCCTTCCCATTCTCTTTCCAAGCCTTCCCATTCTCTGTCCAACCCTTCCCATTCTTTTTTTTTCAACTCTTCCCATTCTCTCCTTCATTTTGACAGAGGGAGAATGGGAACAAGATAGACGCAGTTAGATTTCCGAAAAATTTGACTTACGCTTATCATTAAGATTATATTGAAACGAGACATTGACAAGTGTGTAAACAATGATATTTTGGTTATCCCGGGAACTATAAGGTTATACAAGGTAAACCACACGTGCACCACTTTTAAAATTAGCTAATAATAACACTGAAATAATGTCGATATGATATTAACCAATGAGCGATTCTTTCCAGTATCGATTTTTGAGGTGGGCCAATCAGAGCGAGTTATAATAGGCGCGTTATTTGAGTTGTTATGTCCCTGTATAGTACACTGTACCCCATAGTGTCCTTATAGTGTCCTTCTACCCCATAGTGTCCTTATAGTGTCCTTCTACCCCATAGTGTCCTTATAGTGTCCTTCTACCCCATAGTGTCCTTATAGTGTCCTTCTACCCCATAGTGTCCTTATAGTGTCCTTCTACCCCATAGTGTCCTTATAGTGTCCTTCTACCCCATAGTGTCCTTATAGTGTCCTTCTACCCCATAGTGTCCTTATAGTGTCCTTCTACCCCATAGTGTCCTTATAGTGTCCTTCTACCCCATAGTACACCATTTGATAGACCAAGCTACATATTCACTATTGTATTTCCCTGGAATAATTAGAACCAATCACACCATACATGAGTTGGGGCAGCTAGAGGCCACGTATTGTGTATATATACATAGGCTACATCAAGATCCAGCATGCAGATACACCAGGTCAGATCAAGGAGGTAGTGTGTCAAGGATGATAATATAGTCTATCATCCTTGGGTAGTGCATGTGACCTGACTAGTGTCCTACCCCATAGTGTCCTTATAGTGTCCTTCTACCCCATAGTGTCCTTATAATGTCCTTTTATCACTACCCCCTTATAAAATGTGACGTCAAATGCTCCTCATTGCTCCACTCGATCCTTGGGCTACATGATGGTACTGGTATCGATCGAGGTGTTGTTGATGTGGTAATATGTGGCCAGCCTCAACTCACGCTGAGATTGGTTTTACAGTAACTTCTCCAGTAGGGGAATATTATTCTCTTTCACACATAATTATGTAGCCGGACCCCGAAGGACACTAGGTAGAGATTGTTGTAATATATAATCTTAATGATAAGCGTAAGTCAAATTTTTCGGAAATCTAATTGCGTCTATCTTGTTCCCATTCTCCCTCTGTCAAAATGAAGGAGAGAATGGGAAGAGTTGAAAAAAAAGAATGGGAAGGGTTGGACAGAGAATGGGAAGGGTTGAAAAGAGAATGGGAAGGGTTGGAAGGAGAATGGGAAGGGTTAAAAGGAGAATGGGAAGGGTTAAAAGGAGAATGGGAAGGGTTGGAAGGAGAATGGGAAGGGTTGGAAAGAGAATGGGTAGGGTGGAGAGAGAATGGGGAGGTTGAAAGAAGAATGGGAAGAGTTGAACGGAGAAAGGGAAGGCCTGAGCAATTATATGGCTAACGTAAATATTTAGGCCGACTATGAAATACGATAACCAAAACATCACGCAGATCATTTCAAGTTGCTGAAGCCTCGTGTCGTAAATAATGAAAAGCTAGGACAGTATTGCAATGCAGTAGAAATATCCTTATATTCATTTGTATTCCTCCTCATTCTCTTGCTCTTTTCCACGACCTCCTTCTTCTTTCTCCTTGTCCTCATCCTTCTATTCCTCTTCCTCCTTCTCCTCCTTCTTTCTCCTTGTCCTCATCCTTCTATTCCTCCTCCTTCTCCTCCTACTCCTGACCCTGATAAAACAAGACATGTTTCGAGTTGTTGACATGGTGAGGTGCATACATAAGACAAACTTCACCCCTAAATATCTTAACACTCTCAAACTCGGACAGTCGACAGTCTCTCTGGATTCGGACTCTTGAACTGAGTCCACTGAACACCATACATTGTGAATCGAGCCTGAAGGAAGGAACATGAAACACGGAGAGGCTGAACCAATAAAATAGAAAGTTATGTTTTTTTTTTATTATTATTATTGCGCCATGGCATCAATCAAAAGACAGGCAACAAAACATAAGGGTAGGCGGGACCCATAAAAATCCAATGACCACACACACACACACACAAACACACACACATCACAAAAGCATAACAGAATGAAATACGAGAATACAGACAAATATTTACATTATGACCTACTTAAAACCGCCAAAACGAGGGTAGCGTACCAGAAGTTCCTCTAAAACCTGGTGGTTCAGCAGGTGTCGACAAACCACATCAAGCGGCAGGCCCCCAAAAGAAAGGTAAATATAATATGAAATGCATAGTTGTTTCCAAGAGCATTGTTCGGTGACTCCAGAGTTCAGTTTAATGGCTTGACAATTGGTGCAGTAATCGTTTGCTTTTCTTTTTTCACACGTGTGAAGTGGCCATAAACTTCATAAAGTATAAAACAATTTCGAGTTCCACCACAAATTATTCGATTATAAATACACTGACCTCTCGTGGCATGTAGCGGAATGGTTAGTGTGAACCAACAGATTCGCTGATATGTCTGTTCGATACAACGATTGCCAAGACTGTCATGCTCACAACCCAAGTCAAAACAGCTTTTAAAGTCTTCATCCCGTCCCCACATCCCTAATACTGTATTTATTACCTCTCAGACGGGTGGGCCACCAGGAAATCTAGCCGTGCATGGGTGTAATATGGTATACAAAAGTCCATTCCTTCAACCAGCCACAATATGACTGAATTCTTTGTGGTTCAAAGGACAAAACACACATAGTTCGCCGTCTATTCCCTGTTGAAAGTTTAGTCATTCAGAGCACATGTGATTCAGTTATGTTGTTGCTGGCTGAGGGAAAGAAGCTGTGTGAACCCGTAGTACTGTAGGCTACTGTTTGGCTACAACGTGGATAGAGATAGTACAAATGTAAGTAGCAAAGTACAGTATGTTTAAGCATTACTCCTTCTCAAGATATGCTTATTTATTTAACATGTACAGTACGGGCAGAGAATTAAAATATTTCTTTTAACTGAACGAGTAAAGTACAGTTTTATTCAACTTAGATTCAGATGCCACAAGTCATCCCGGTATTTCATTTCCAGCCATTAGCGTGACTTTAACACTAATCATTTCATAATATTATACACTGTGAGCAACGAGATGTGTTAAGTGAAGAACAAAGGGTGGGATGCAAATGAAAACAAAGGAAAGTAAGCAAATTAATTTTAGTTTCAATAAGCATAAGTCACAACGAAAGAGCTACTTGTCGAGTCTCTTAATTAAAGTTAGAGGGGGAGAGGAAGGAAGGAAGAAAGGATAAGTAGAGAGCAGGGTGAGATGAGACGAAGGAGTTGTGAGACAGCCAGGAGATTATGAAAACACACCCTGACTGCAAAGGTAAATAAAAAGATTCCAAACCAAGAGACAAATAAACCTCAGAACCAAATGTCTACAACTTAGGGTCTTACCTCTATACAGGACTATGAACAATTCTGGATTCGAATAGGAGGGACAAGTTTACAATTGACAACGCTTTTTAGGCCAACTCTATAATTAATTAAGGCAACTTCCCTATAATAGTGGTGATATTCTTCTTTATCTTTAATTCTGTATTGTACTGTACACTGGGGAGCAATAATTTTGTTCTGATCTCAGACACAATATGAATCTCTACCAATCGTGGTTCGAATATCAGTGTTTCGGGAGTATGGAAATGCGAGGCTGGTAGAGATTCATGTTGTGTCGTGGATGAAGACAGAACGATTGACCCTCAGTGTAGTGTGTACCCAGAATTATCACATCGACCAACGCTTACGGTAGCTCAACTTCTGAACTGTTTTATTATCATATATATATATATTATTTTTTTAAATTTAAGCAGTGGGGTTCTTCTTTAGGATTAGGTTTCGTGTGGAAGGCTTCGATTTTTTACTTCCTTCAGATTGCAATTTTATTGATCCAGCTTTTATCGTTTGAGGGAAAATTCAGTTGTATTTTCATGGGACACAACCTAAGTAGTTTTATAGTCACGTGGCTTCATTACCCTTGTACAGTACAGGTGATAAATAGACAGTGTAGACAATGGTACAATATTATTAACCTTATATATAATGAAGGAAAGAGAGGAAAGCTTAAAGGGAAAATATAATGGTCATAAAGATGGGTGTTCAGGGGAGGAAGTTAATTGATGAAAGAAATGTAAAGGGGGGATATAGTGATGGAGGAAAACAAACTATAAAGCTGTGAATGAAAAGGGAGGAAAGCTTAAGGGAAATAATAGCAGCTTTAAGATGAAGGTTCGAGGGAGAAAGCTGATGAAAGATTAGTTGAAGGAGAATTGGGTGAGGGGGTGGAAACAAGCTACGAAATCGAGGAGACAGACAGACAGACAGGGAACAAATAAGCAAGTAAGGCAGGCAGGCAGGCAGGCAGGCAGGCAAAGGAAGGCAGTCTTTCAGTCGTCCAGGCAGGCACCCCTCTCTTGGCCCCCTCCTCCTCAGTCACTTTAGCTAACTAATGATGTTTACTCACTGGTGCAAAACGCGACTTGATGTTATAATAACCGGCCGTAGAGCGAAATTTATCCCTCAATTTTAGGGGGAAGTAACGGTGTGGTTGGTTCGCGTTTATGAGTTGCCGTGAGAGACGAGGTATAGCCTAGTATAGGAGACTGAGGTTAGGGTCGGCCAGCCAGCCACCCAGCCACATAATTAATGGGTGTTGGTAAATTATTGTGATCATATTTGTGCGAAGTTTTAAGTGATATTTATCGCACTGCATCATGGCTTGTTAGTTTTGATGTGTGTGATGAGTGTGTGGACGGGACCTTCTGTACTATATATACTTTGCATCACCAAATCTAAAGTATATTAATAATTATAACATATATAATATAAACTCACCTCAGTATACTGTAGATGATCTGTTTTGTGGAACATTATGGAAGACCCGAACAACATTTTTGGGGATGGGGTTGGGAGGTGAAAGATAGTAGTCATAAACAAAAGAAGTCAGTCACTGGCCAATCTATGACGATGGTTATACTCTATAGGGTGGTCCGAAAGTCTTGTCACCCCCTACCCCAAACACTTGCAAGTAGCGTCTCTTCCTGTAGGGGTGACAAGACTTTCGGACCACTCTGTACAATTCGATGGTTTCAGAGACACTGACGTAGCGCTATTGTTCCAGTCAAGAGAGTATCCCCTCCATTGATTGATTGATTGATATTAGGCGCCGCAACAGCGAGGATATATAGCGCCAGAGAAAGGTGATAGAGAGGTGTGACAGCAAGCAGGAAGGAAATAAAATGAAAAGAGGGACAGTTGAAGAACTGAAAGAGAGTGGCTGGGGCCGAAGGGGCGCCAAAACCCTTAAAGTATTGCCCACATCACTGCAGTGATTTGAAAAAAATAAATATTTCTTCATCATGGAGTTTACTGAGGATCATAATTTCTACAGCATTATTGCTGCTGCCATTATTATTAACATAGTATATGACGTCGTATTTCTCTCTCTCTTTTTTTTTAAAGCTAAGTCACAGTGCACGAATTGGGTGACGTGTGTGTGTGAATCTTTATGAATTTGTATTGACACACACACACATACACATACACACTCACACTGCCACCCTTTCTCCTGAGTGAACACACACACACACACACACACACACACACACCACCCTTTCTTCTCAGTAATGATCGAGGAAAAAAATGTTCCCTATTTTTTGGAAGGTGTGTCATTGAAGGAGATTACTTTAATACCGGTACAGGAGATGGCAGCACTGTCAGGAACGTAGTGGTGGTGGTGGTGGTGGTGGTGATTGTGTGTCGGTGGTTTTGTAGTGGGAAGATTATAGGGGCGATCTCACAGTTACGTTCGTTGGTTCGATTCCTCCCCAATTACACACTGGTCAGTTTTCATTGTTTTTATAAAGCTCAGTATCTACATTTACAACAAAACCTATCAAGCAGTTGGATTATTATACCTGTAAGATCTTTTACCTGTATAGTTCACTCATTTAACTCATCACACACATCTCATTCATCATACTCACCGAATTAATCACACACATAATAAGTCAGTCAAAAGTCATCTACACGGTTTGGTTTCTTTCCTTTGGATGTTTTCACTTCACAGGGAGCAGTAATATCGACCCATAGACACTTTCTCGTCTTCAGCAAACAGGGAACAGCCGTGGCATTGTAGAAGCGCTCCTCGTCTTCTATTTCATCGTCTCACTCACTCACCTCCAATTTGTTTTTTTATTCAGTTCTGTCCTTTATCTGGTGGTATAGTTTGGGTCAGTTGCTTCAAATTACTCTAAGAAACAGATTGAATAAACCAACTAACTTTTATTTGAAATAGATTAGAGGAACCAGTTACCTTCATATTTACAAACACTATATCATTCCTTCCTCCTCACCCAAGTTCTGATGTGACAAATCTTTCCGGGCAAAACTTGAGGTGTAGCTACTGCATAAAACACGGGACCAACTTGCTTGTTGGCTTGAAACTTGGCCCGGGTTCCTTGTTAGCGAGGCGACCTGTCTGTGTTCAGTGTCCTGGGTGTCAGCGAGGCGAACTTGGTGGGCTGACAAGTTGCTTTTAACAGGGCAGGTATATAGAGGTGCATGGCAGAATCCGAGAGAGCATAGGATCCTAATTTTATTCTCGTTCCTTTTAGTGACGTAACTTGTAAAATTACAGGGATAGTCATTTTCATGAGCAGGGGGTTGGGGGTTAAGTCAGCTGTCTGAGACCTTCCTGTTTACGCTGCCATAGCAGAAGCTGACTCGGGTCTCACGTGAGTGGAGTGGTCTCTGGGCCACTCATCATCTTTGTGATGTGTGCTATAGTTGTGTTTCATACAGTCTAGTGTGTGTTTTAAACTGTCCCATTGACTGCCACTCATTGGATGCCTTTAACCTTTAACTTTTAGTGGTATAACCAAAGAAATCACAGGGTCATATTTTCTTATTCATATAGGCTAACCTGAAATATATCACAGAGCTATAATATATTCTCGTTCTCGTTTAGTGAACTAACCAGAGGAATCACAGGTTCATATATTTTTGTTCTGTTTAGTGGAAACACTCTGAGTATTCACACAGTTAATTATTCTCGTTCAGTTTAGTGATATACCCAGGAACTAACAGGATCATTATTATAATTCATTTGGTAATATTTACTGAGGAGTTAATGAAATGGTTAGATGGTGTGCTGAGATTAAAGATGACGATTCTCTCTCTCT